>NW_020871681.1:215620-218120 GCF_003789085.1 Penaeus vannamei | reverse complement strand
ACATATGCGTACTTATATGCATGCATATATATATATAATATATATATATATATATATATATTATAAATTATATATATAATATATATAATATATATATAATATATGTATAATATATATATATATGTATATATATTATATATAAATATAATATATGTATTATATATATATTATATATATACATATAATATATATATATATATATACTATATATACATATATATATACATATATATATATACATATATATATATATATATATATATATATATATATATATATATATAACATACATTTAAACAAACATGCATACATACATACATTTAAGTATATGCTTGTAGATATATGTGTACATTTAGAAACCCACTTGCTCCCTCATGTATGAATAAAAGACTGAAAGCGCACACGGCCACGGAGGACCCCAAGCCTCCCAAGCCCTGTCCCGGCTGAGCTGAAGTCCAGGAATACGTATGACGGCATGTAACCTTGTGACGTCACTTATCCTTGAACGAGGCTCATCTTAAGAATTTCCTCTTTTGATTTGGCCATTATGGTCACATCTATGTTAAGAGCAGATTGTCTGGGGTATTGAAATAAATAAATATATTCGCTAAGGTGTCAAGCTATTTAATCAGGGCTTCTTGTTCCTTTTTTATTTTAAAAAATATGCCTGAAATGCTTGAGCGACCGAAGGGCTTTGTATGATCGTTTCAAGGTAAGGCTTTTGCATCGTCACAGAATTGACTCTGGTCTGACTCTACTAACCAACTTATTAAAATAAACCGAATCTCAGTGAATTTAATACTAAGGTACACAAATAAATTTCGTGTATATGAAAGAATCATGGTTATATACTTGTGTCTCAAAGGGCCTATGGAAATATTTTAGCGCCCAGTCGGTCATCCCTATATTTGGCCCATGACGCGACGCCAGACGAGAGACAGTACCGGGTGACCTTAGCGGGCTTTGACCCCTTCGCGGAGGTGATCCCGGGTGACCAGTTTCGTCGATCCGTTATGGTCCCGAGACCCAGAGAGACCAAGAACGGTTACCTCCCAGAGGGTTTGGGTTAAGGGAGGTCACTAGTCTGCTTCTCGCGAGCGCTAGTCTCAACTTGTCTGACCAAGGGAATGCGAGGGAGAGGGAAGTTACAGAGTGACACGAGGGCCTTCGGTCGTGGGCGTGTGGGAGGAAGACCCGTGGGCAGCGGAGGGAAGGGCAACGTTGACCCGGGAATTTAGTCTTTTAAGTGAGGAACGGTAGGCTGCTTATCACGCCCCCTTTACCCGCTACATCGACGTGCTCTTTGCCACACATCTTTACACATATATACCCTAAATGGCAATATTAGTCTGTGTGAATGATCCTGCTATAAAGATCGCTGAAGTACATGAAATTCACACAAAAGGGCTTGTTGCATTTCCGTCCGCAATAGCTATTTCGAGAAGAACAGATGACCGAGAGCAGCCAAGGGTCGTCTCGTTGCCCCAGGCGTCAAAACACGGAAGAGAGGAGGTACCTCTCCGGCACTGTCGAGAAGGATCATGCAAATTATTGCGACTAGAACTTTCCCCGGTAATTAAGTTGAGGATTTCAATGCCTCTGATAGGAACGAATCTGAATTGCGATCGAAAATACTGGTTTAAATATGTGTTTGTGCTGTTACTCTCTTCGCATATTGGGAGAATTTGACTTTGACAATTTATATATTCTTCGCGTGTACTTAACATATTTTTTGTTATATTTGTTCATGTTCTTGCTAGAGAAATTACCCAGGACGCACAGAATTTACCAAGTGTGACTTAATATCAGCGCAATGGGTTTAAGAAAGGACGTAGGTATAAGGAAAAGTTATCCTTGTCTCGGCAAAACCCACTTGAAAGGCCAAATTCTCGTAGATATTCCGTTCGAGTTCCCCGATGTGAACACCTGCTACCATTTCCCTTTTGCTTGATTTTATTGTTTTCCGTTTGCACCATCGACAAAGTGCCCCATCCCACAAGCTAAATTACTTTTGCACATGGACTTCGAGCCGCACATATATATCATGCGTGGGTCATAGAATCCTGTGACCCGGAGGAAGGGTCACGTGAAGGGGGAAGGCGTCTCTTGCACGCCTTAGACTCCCCTCCGACGCCACTCGCTGTCTTTCTCCTTGTAATCTCTTATGGGAAACTTGTTACTAAGAGAAATTTAATTGTAAAAGCGTATTTCTGAAAGTTGATTGGACGGCGAAAATCAAATATCACATGAAGACTGATCTATACTTTTTTTATTAGTATCTTATTAGAATCGGACACTTCTCTTTTTGTATTATAAAGCAAACACTGCCTGTGCTTTTCGACCCTACCCTGACTCATCGTCCGGCGGTGCTTGTTGTGGTAGGGACAGGTGGATCGGGGTAAAAGGCAAGGATGTAACCGTAGGCAAAAATTGAGACCCCCCCCTCTCTCTCTATCTCCCACCCCTCTCTCTCTCTCTCCCTCTCCTCCCTCTTCTATCT
>NW_020871681.1:213803-215520 GCF_003789085.1 Penaeus vannamei | reverse complement strand
AGGTTCTCACCATTCGTGAAGGCACACAAGTCTCCATTCCTTTCGTGAAGACGAAGGTTACTGACACAGGGCATCAGCACGATCACTTTTTGATGCCAAATAACATTAGGTTCTCACCGCATTTTTCTTGACGATTCCGTGAAATTACATTACAAAGAGGAAAGATAATCCCCTGAATGATTGTTGAAGTGACAGAGGTCAGAAAATGAAGGTTTCACATTATATAAAACAAATCGATGTCCTGACATTCCTGCACGCCATGTTTGCCCACCACCTTCAAGATGGGCGTTGGACGTGGGCGCCTTAGAGATGTAGAAGCTGAGCTACCTTCATTGTTGATATTTCACATGCTTAACCGATGTTTGGAGAACCTCCTCCCCCGTTAGAGGTGAAGACCTCAGGTGGGGGCGGGGGTCACGTACCCACGCTGGTTGCCAGGAACTTCCCACACTGGTCATTGAGCGGGAACACCAGGTGGAGCAGCTGTCACTGAAGCAGCACTGAAAAGGCTCGCGTTGATTTGGATTTTTTATATGGGTACAGAAATAAATTCTTGTATTTGATACATTTATATTAGCGTTTAATAACAAATGAGAGGCTGACTGGTTGGTTGTTAACCTTGCCAGAAAAAGAACAACAGAAAAAGATGAAAATGAAAAGAAAAGAAAAGACATTTAGAGCAAACATATTATTTATATACATTGTTGAAGAAAAAGGTGATAATGAGAAAAAAGAAAATGACACCAAAATCATAACCGTGGAAGGAAAAGGGCTTAAGGAAATCCGACGAGGAAAAGATTTTTAAGAGTTCAGCGCTCTGGAATTCAGTGAAACAAAGACATGAAGGAGCTGAAAGGTGCTATCACCGACCAGCCCGAAGAGGTGCAAGTGAGTTCTTAAGATAAGCTTTCGCACTGCCACTAGGAGACCGTGGGAACGTGCCCAGTTCCTCCATGTGCTGCACTGTTTCCCAACTGTTCCCAGAGCCCTTTTCCGCGGCTAATTAGTGAACTTAGGGCAGTGAAGGATCTTTGTATTATTTCGCGTGTGTATAGTTGTGGGCATGTATGGTGGTATGTAAGGCTAGTAACAACTGTAGAGGCACGATTACTTGATAATGATAATGAAACCATAATGGTTATATTGGTATTACCAGTAATAGTGGTAATAACCATGGCTATTCAAATAGCTAAATAGAGTAAACTAGATAATTTACGATTAGGAGTTAAGAGCGCAATTTTTTTCTCTCTTCAAAGAAAAATATATCTGCGCTTCCGACTCCTAGGCTCCTCATCGTAAATGGATTTAGTTTACTCTATCACAGTCTCGAGTCATTCCAGTCGATTGCGCGCCCTCACGCCCACTTCCATTGAACTTGACTACATCCAATTATCTTGACGACCCTTTGCCAGGTATCCTGCCTAACGACCGCATCCAATGCCGACGATCGCGCTGCGGTGAGGAGCCACATCTTCCCAGGCAATTAACCGCCTACCCCCTTATGAAGAGCCGTAGGTCGCTTCCCAAATGATCCGTCTTGATCAAATGGAACGGGAATTAGGGAAAGCGAGATGAAAGAGAAAGTAAAATTTCTAGTACATGCTAGATGATGGTTATCTAATGCCGTTTACAGCGGTTGACTTTCAGCTGCGTCGTCTTCCCTCTCTTGACGCCCGGCCAGTCATTCTTGAGTCGCCCGAGTTTCCTGCCGTTAACC
>NW_020871681.1:196782-201203 GCF_003789085.1 Penaeus vannamei | reverse complement strand
GGGGGGAGGGAAGTAAGGATAGAGATCAGTAGAGGAAGGGAGAGAGGAGAGAGTATATTATAAGATGAGAGAGAGAGATTGGATTTGATTGATTGAATTGTTTGATTTGATTGATAAGGTGTAATAGTTAAATTCAAAATTTAACCCTAGACCACTTTAGCTTTAACGCGCTCAAAATGACCAAAAATAACACTGATCCTCAGCAACTGACTTCTTATTCTCACCTCTCAGCTGTCCCGTCGACTACGAAATTTTGGGAGGCTTTGAGTATGAATCAAGCAAGACGAAAGCCATCGTCCGTTTCCAGGCCCACAAGTTCCCGTACACCTCGTCTGTCTACTATCAGTGCAACGTCAAGCTCTGTATCAAGAACGCGGGAGGCTGCGATGATGTGGTCAGTATTTCGCTGATGAAGTGCTGTCATGTAGAATGTCGAGAAATTTGTTGCAGTTATCATCTGATGTTGGCGTGTTGTTATCACACACACACACGATCACACACTAATACATACATATATCGTAAATTAAGTTATGTAATCACACAGGTAACCACACATTATATTATCATTTTTAACACATATATCTTTACATATATTATTAAAATTTATATAAATATATGACATTATTTATATACCCACACACATCACACACACTACAGCGACACACCATAATCATACTATCTACACCTCCAATACCTACATAATGTTATTTTGCAAAACGTTCCTCATATATCATGAACATAATACGCAAGTAGCTAGTGACTGTTACTGTTCATATATATAAGTGCAGATGGAATTAAGTAATCATTCACCAACTCACTCCCACCTTCCATGACCTTCCGGATGACAGCCGGCTCACGTGTGCTGTGGTAGGGAGCAGAACGGTCGCTGAGGCGTCTGACCGCAGGGCCGTGGTCGGAGGATCGTAACGGGCTAAACTGGTAACCCTGAAGGAGGTGGATGAGCCGTAAACGTTCGACAGAGAAACATTCAATATTGATAGGTCTTGTCACGTGGGCTCAATATACGATGTGATAGTCAACGAGATGGATGACGGTAAGGTTGTATTTACTTCCTGTAAGAGAGAACTTTATGTTGTTGGTAGCTAGTATAGCCGCTGTTTGTAATTAACTGTAACTACTATTATTAGTAGTAGTATTAATATTATATAATTGATTATTGTTATTTTGATTTCGTGCATATTTAATTATCATTGAGTTATGATTAATATTTAACGTTATGTGTTATCATTATTTACTGTATTTATTATTATTATTAATTAATTATTATTAATTATTATACTTGTATTATTATTATTTTCTATCAGTCATCGTTTTTAAATTGATAATATTTTGCCTATCATCATCACATATGAATCATCATCATATCAGTCATCATATTACTATCCATGCATAAGTAATTCAATCATTAATATCAATCATCGATCCAAATCATCATCATTCATAATCATATCTATCACTATATAATTACATAATCCATACATAATCATCATCATTTACATCATCTATCATCTCATTACTATAATCATATGTACATCATCATCATTCATCATCATCATCATCATCATCATCATCATCATCATCCATCATCATTCAATCCCCATTTATTGTTAATATTACTATATTACTGTTGTTCATATTATTTAGTATTGTGTAAATGTTGTTATTAAGATATTACCATCATCGTCATCATTAGTAGTAAGTAGTAAGTAGTAGTAATTTTGGTCGCGTTGGTTTTTAGTTTTGTTTGTTTCCATTGACTAGAAGGATAATAAAAAGGTAATGAATATATATTTTTTTTTAACTTACAGAGGTGTGATCTAAATCTAACTTAGAATTTCATTAAATTTTGGGTGGTGATCCGGACCCAGGAAATTTTTTGCTGATTTATATTATTAGCCGTTTGCTTTGCCTCCGCCATGGAGGTTATCGTTATGGACGTCACCCATGTACTTGGAGAAGGGGATTTTAATGTAATTCTTTTAGTATTAATATTTTCATTGCATCAGTGATCCTATTGCCTTGGTGGAGGTATGCGCTCTGAGTTATTATCATCATCATCATCATCATCATCATCACCATTATCTTTTTATTATTATCATTATCTTATCATTATCAGCATTGTTATTTTTTTATCTATTATTATTATTATTATTATTATTATTATTATTATTATTATTATTATTATTATTATTATTGCTATCATTATAATTATTTTATGTTATTGTTATTATTATGATGATGATCACACGATCATTGATTTATTATTATTATTATTATTATTATTATATATATTATTATTATTATTATTATTATCTATTATTATTATTATTATTATATTATCATCATTCATCATCATCATCATCATTATGAGTGTTGTTATTATTGTTATCATCATCATTATCATTATTATTATATAATAATAATAATTATTATTATTATTGTTATTATTGTGTTATTACTATTATTATTGTTATTATTATTATTGCTGTTAGTATTGTTTTTATTATCTATATTACCATTACTATTATTTTTATCACCATTATTATTTTTATAGTTGCCATTATTATCATTACAATTGTTATCATTTTTATTGTTGTTGATATTTTGATTATTACAGTTTCTATTTTTAGTTCGTAACACTGACTGGACTAAAACGGAATGCATATCCAGAAATAGCAAAACATTTCGCTAGTAAAACCGGTACCTTTGTCCGTCATTGCAGCAGATCC
The DNA here is from genome assembly GCF_003789085.1 of Penaeus vannamei. NCBI lineage: Eukaryota > Metazoa > Arthropoda > Malacostraca > Decapoda > Penaeidae > Penaeus > Penaeus vannamei. Next base: position 198,453 of record NW_020871681.1, on the reverse strand, counting down.
CAGATCCCGAGCAAGAGATCCTGACCCCCATTAAGGAAGAGCTGGAGGACGACCCCAACACCTTCTGTCTTTCCCCAAAAACGTTCGCCATCGGCATCGCTATCGCCGGCCTCCTCCTGATGGTGGCCGTGATCGCTGCCATTCTCATCCTGATCTCCCGCCGACGCAGAAGGAAGGAGGACTCAACCACCGGATCTTCCATCTATTCGAGCCCTTACACTAACACGGCCTACAGTCACTCGTCGTAGGGCACATGAGAATGAATCTATGGGGCAGATCAGACCGAAGGAAGAGAAGAAAAAGGCCAAGGAAAAAGAAAGTAGGAAATGGAAAGGACAGGAAAGATTTTTGTTTTTCTGTGACCTGATGGCCCTTTTCCCTGTCATTTATATCCGTAGTCCGTGATAAATATTCATCGACTCCATTTTTATATGAATCGGATAGTATGTGATACTCGGTGGATAACCAGTGAATTTGTTTTGAAAACGGAGCAGTAAGTGAAGCGAATCTCATGAAAGGTGATCGTATCGGTGCAGAAACAAAAGACGAACACCTTTCATTTCATTTCAACACCTGAAAGTGCTATGGCAGATTCCACATTAAACCACCACAGAATTTTCATTCTAAATGTTTATCCTTTTCATAGATATACTCAATAGTTTACCAAAATCCAATAACTGAAAAGCCTTTAGAAGGTATTGTTTAAAATGGTGTTCCGGTATTAACAAATTGATTATAGATGCGCATGAGAAAAAATATAGCTTTACATATTGACTTACAACTGATTAGATTTTTTACTAGGCATATTGTTTAATGACAGCTTCTGTGCCCATTTCCATGCTCCATGTTTGACATAACTTTTTTAATGAAATATATAGCTGAACTTACTAACAGGTTGTGATTCTGGTGTTGTAGAGGATGAGGGGAAACAAAAGAAGGAAAAGAGCGGCGTAAGTATGCTAGGCTGTGTCTCTGATTTTTTCGTTTCCTGGAAGCAAAGTCGTCTCATTACGACAATTTTTCTTTTTAATATCATTTGGCTTCACAGGTTCAGTTGAATTCGCATAGGTTGGGATATAATAATGAAAATTTTCTCTCTTTGTTCGCATCAATGGCCATGCGAAAGGTCAGTAGAGGTTTTGGGAGTTCCAGCGAGACATTTGGATCTAAAATTCAGACTTCATATGCGGCTTTGTGAAATGCCCAGTCCTTTCATACGCAGCCTGGCGTTACCATAGCATTATCGGTTAAATGGCACTTGACACCCATTCCGGTTCTATTTCTATGGTTCGGTTTCCCCGTTCATTTTCTTTTTTGTAAAAGTCTCCCCTCTCTTCTCACCCTACTTATCATACTCCGTCCATTGAAGATAACTTATAATATCAGCATGTATGATTTTTTTTTAGTAGTAGGGCGACTGCGGCATAAGTGACTTAAAATATGAAAACTCGCTGGCTGTCCAAACGTGATTTGTGTGTCACCGGCCTGTGTTGGTTTAGTTGTTTCCCATCTACCCATCCCCCATTGAACACAGACCGCTTCCCCCATCCGCTAATTGTGGATGGTATTAACAAGAAATACTAAAGTAAGGTTTTGATTATGTATGAGGAACACGATGGCCGCGATCTACATAATAACCGACTTGGAAAGAGATGCGAACACTGTGACAAA
>NW_020871681.1:186782-189282 GCF_003789085.1 Penaeus vannamei | reverse complement strand
CTTTCTGTTTCTAAAAATGAAGCCTGTATCCATTACAAAGATTTAAAGGCCTGTACCACTCAAAACACAAAATATCAGAGGCCTGCAACATTCCAGTATAAATTATTAGTATTCCCCTGCATGCAATATTACATATAAATACATTATAGCATCCAAATTTGATTAAAAATCAGCATCACATAAAGAATATATCCTTCCTAGTGTAATATTTTACTAGGATATTCATGCTGTACAGAATGTGGACATTAACAAATCTGTGATTAAGTTTGAGTCACAATTAGCAATGTCATGATGTTGGTCACACTGGGGTACCCGGAACGAATGCCTTGTCACTGCCCACTGAAGGAGAAGTCCACATCTGACCAAACAGCCTCTAGATCACTTTCCTCCACTTCACCCTGATGGATACAGAAACTCCAAATAATTCTTCAAAAAAACTGAATGAATATAAAATGCATAAAAAAGATATTCAAAATATTAGTAAAATTCTCCAATGATACTAAGCCCATATATATATACAACTATATCATCAGGCATAGCCACAACTATTTGTTTCCACCCTTTAAGGGTCCCTCATGGCAAGCTGTTAGGCAGGGACTTGGCCCATCTCAAGCTCCTCATGACAGGTTTGATCGATCTGCCCAAGCAATGATTTCCTAGGTCTTCCCACTGGTCTCCTCAGCCCAGGTTTGTCTCGTACAGAGACAACCTGCTGTACAGGATCATCCTGTGGGAAGTGAGCCAGGTGGCCACATAGCCTGAGTTGGCAATCACGGATCCCGCCAACAGTACCCCATGATCCGGCACAAGAACCTATTACAAAAGGCATCAAGAAGAGACTCCAACGCACAAGATAATGTTCAGGTTTCACTGTCATATAGCAAAACTGGCATTATCAGGGCCTTGAAAACCCGTAGCTTAGTCCTTCTGCACAGGTACCGGCACCTCCAAATACTTTTACTGCCAGGCCATTCTGTCTGCTGAGTTCCTGGTCTGACAGTCATGAGTTATGAACTACACTACTAAGGTATGTAAAGCTCTCTGTGACTTCAATGTCCTCGCTGCAAGCACATACCGACCAAACACGTTCTCCTAGCAAGTCCCCAAAGTCCTGGATCTTAATCTTGGTCCAGGAGACCTCTAGACCCAAGGACTTCCCTTCATTCTTAAATGCATCCAGAGCCACCACTGAAGTTTCCAAAGATTCAGATAGAATGGCAACATCATCAGCAAAGTCTAGGTTAGTAATCTTGACATTGACCACAGTTGCTCCACAATGGCTTCGAACAGTAGCTCTATCTATCAGTAGCTCTATCCAGTCCATGCAAGTGTTGAAAAGTGTTGGCACAAGGACATAGCCTTGCCTCACTCCTGAAGCTCGACAGGCCCACAGTACACTTTACAGCACTCTCAGTACCGGTATACAGGTTTGCTAGTAGTCCAATAATCCTTGTTGGAATTCCTCTGAATCTCAGGATGTCCCAGAGTGATTCCTGATGCACTGTATCAAATGCCTTCTTGAGGTTGATGAAGGCTGCAAGCAGCCCACACCTGAACTCACGGCAGCGCTCTAAAATGACTAGGTCATCCCACAGGTTTCCTCCACCTAGGTTGTCACTTACAGAGACAACCTGGTGGACAGGATCATCCTGTGGGAAGCGAGCCAGGTGGCCATATTGCCTGAGTTGCCGATCAGGGATTGTGCATGTAACAAGTCCTGTGCAAGTCTCAGTTGGTTGGACACGTGGTCCGGCCAACAGTACCCCAAACTACAAAACCTACAAAAAGAAATGTGCAACAAGGAGGTACCTCGCTTCCATACACATACATACTGAAGTTGGGTCAAATAAGTTTTACGCAAACTTCATGTGGGCAATCGGTAGAAATCGACAGAGCAATTCAAATCCACAGTAAGAAGTACTTAGGCGTATTTATGAAAGATCAAGATGTATACATATAACTATCTCTCTCTCTATATATATATATATATATATATATATATATATATATATATATATATATATATATATATATATATATATATATATATATATATATATATATATATATATATATATATATATATATATATATATATATATATATATATATATATATATATATATATATATATATATATATATATATATATATCATATATTATATAATATATATATATATATATATATATATATATATATATATATATATATATATATATATATATATATATATATATATATATATATATATATATATATATATATAATATATATATATAATATATATATATATATATATATATATATATATATATATATATATATATAATATATATATATATATATAAATATATAATATATATATAATATTATATATATATATATATATATAATATATATATATATATATATATATATATATATTATATATATATATATATATAATATATATATATATATATATATATATATATATATATATATATATATATATATAT
>NW_020871681.1:157500-162500 GCF_003789085.1 Penaeus vannamei | reverse complement strand
CCCGGAAGTCCCGCCGCCGACAGAGAGAAATCTCTGATCGACGCAGGCGGGGCAGATAGACTCGTTGCGGTTGCATCCGCTTTCATCCTCCTCCCATCCTCGCAGTCTCGAGGTTAGCCGAGGGCACCACCGTTGCCATGGGCGATAAGTCCGTGCACGGTGGAGCCGCAGATGGCGCCTGGCAGGCAGCCCCCTACCCCCACCTCCCTCGTTAGCCGAGCGCAACCCGCAGCCCGGGCATGGCTACCCTTGCTGGCGCGGAACTGGCCCGCCAGTTCCACGCCAAACGGGTGAATCATGCCATGGCTGCGGCGAGCACAGATGGCGCGGGGCCTCCCCTCGCCAGCCTTTTCCCGCCTTTTCCGACTCCAGTCATCTATCCCCCATCTATTACCCCGCACGCTGGGTTAAGCCCCGGCTCTTTCTCTCTCACTAAATCATCCTTTCTATCCCCTCCTTATCCTTCCCCTCTCCCTCCTTCCTTCCCCCCCTTCTCTCTCGATTTCGATTCGATTCGACCCAGACTCACACCCTCAACGACCTTCTCAGTGACCGCTTCTGACCTGAGTTGCCCCTCCGGCCCCCAGCCGGGGGATCCACCCAGCGCCGTTCTTCGTGTATCGTTATTCTTGTGTATGTGTTGTAACTCTTAGCAATAAAGAGAACAGCCACACCGTGTATCCCTGTACGCCATAAAGCGAGAGATATCAGAAAATCTTATAAGTGCAAGATCTCCCTGGTCATTTCCAAGAATGTTGATGTGACTTGGAATCCAGCGGAAGGTGATGGATTTGCCTTGATTTTCAAGTTGAGTTAATTTAAAGAGGATGGTGGTGAGTAAATGTACATTGTCAAGATGGTGAGTTTTCTATAGGGAGAGGGAGTCTGTTAGTATGTGGATAATTGTGTGCTCGGTGGTGAGAGCATACGTGAGGGCTAGTTTAATGGCATATAGTTCTGCCTGAAGTATGGAGGCGCCGTTGGAAAGTCGGTGAGCTATGGATGTGGTGTCCGTTACCATTGCTGCACCAGCCTTGCCTGAGGATTGGTCAATAGATCCGTCCGTGAAGATGAGGTTTTGTGGCTGATGTAGAGAGTCTATGAGATGCCTTACATTATTCAAAATCTCTTTTGTGCAGAGTGCTTTAGAGGTTGGAAGAGTGTCTGTGTGAAATTTAATTGTTTGTGGAGCCCAGGGTGGTTTAGGAACATAGTGAGAATTAGGAGCATCCATTCCTCTAGAGATGGTATGGCATTCAGTGATTGTAGTGTTTTAATTAGGGATGCATGCCAAACAAAGGTTGTGCCATCTAACTCATTTGGGTATAGCAGGTTGGCAGTGATATGTTTTAAAGGTGATGGTCTGGACCGGGATAGTATTTTAGCCACAAGCCCAGCAGTTAATTGGTGTATTCTGCACTTGAGAGAGGGTAAGAACGATTCCATTCGGAGATTTGCGAGCCTGGTCCAACGAGGTGCTGCTAGGCTCTCATGGCTCGATTTTGGATGGTTTCCAGAGTCACAAAATCTTGGGGGGATAGGGTTAGAAGGGCTGGCGCACTGTAGTCAATGAGGGATCTGACGGCGTGTGTGTAGAAGAGCCGGAGTGTTCTAAAAACCTGCCCCAAGTTTGGAGGAAGTTAACCTGCGCATGACATTGAGGAGAGGCTTAGTACGGAGTAGAAGACGTCTGAGCTGTGCAGTTGAGGAGAGGTTCTCGTTGAAAAAGATGCCTAGACACTTGTGAGAGTTCACCCAATCCAGAGGAAGGTTACCTATGTAAAGATTTTGCAGGTTAATGTGACGGAGAGTTGGAGGGCTTTGGTTTTGTTACTGTTGATTTTGAGTCCGAGTTCTTTACAGGTCGACTCGAGGAGATTGAGAGCGAGTTGAGCATTGACATACCTGTTCCTTCCTGTGACAACTAATTGTAAATCATCAGCGTAGGCTAGAAGATGCGTATTGTTTGGGAAGGGGATTTCTACTAGTTTAACAATTAGCAGGTTGAAAAGAAAAGGGCCCAGGAGGCCGCCTTGAGGTGTACCATTTTCAAAGGGGTAGAAGTCAGAAGTGTGTCCCTGGAATCTTACTCGAGCTTTCCTGTTTGAGAGGTAGTCCTTGACCCATTTGAGAAGCTTGCCCTTTACGCCTTTCTCAGCAAGTGCGTGTAGTATGGCATCATGGTTGGCAAGCTCGAAGGCTTTTTCTAGATCGAGGAATACAATCACACTGTCGTTGCCGTCAGTTAAGGACAGGAGGGTAGCGATGTTGTCTGCTGTGCCTGTTCCTTTTTCATAGGCCAAAATATGTGGATGGAGGGATGGAATGATGTGTTGTAAGCGATGGAGCACAGCACGTTCCATGGTTTTACCTATGCAGGAAAGTAGCGAGATAGGTCGGAAGGCATTTTGGGTATTGGTATTAAGTTGGCAGATTTCCAGGCTTGGGGCAAGGTTCCTTGGTGATATGAGGCATTAAATAGTCTGAGCAGAGTGCCCATACTTGAGGGCCCTAAGTGGTGGAGCATAGAATAGGGTATTTTATCAATACCTGGGGTTGTGTCTTTAGAAGTCTTTGTAGCTTTCTCGAGTTCAGTTAATGTGAAAGGTGTGTCACTTTGGGCAGGTGAGTCTATAGCTATTTGAATGACTTGTTGTCGGATGGGCTTCAGCTGTTGTAGCTTCCTTGAAACGGATGCAGGCAGTTGGGTGGATGAACAGCGCGTGGCAAAGGAGAGTGCAAGTCTGTTGGCTTCCGAGTGAGGATGAGGATGTGGTGCGGGCATTGAGCGTTTTGCTCCTGATGCCAGTCGTAGATTGGTCCACATCTCTTTCAAGGATGTGTGAGCAGTTATCGTTTCACACCAAGATAACCAGGCTTTGGCTTTTATTTCTGAGATTTCCATTTTGACAAGACGTCGTAAGGTGCGAAAAGATTCTAAGATGGTTGGAGAATGGGATCGGTGGAGAGCTTTGCGGAACATGTTCATTCTATGCTTGAGTTCACGTATCCGGTCGTTGTAGAACCAGCTGTTCTTGTGCGCATGAAGAGTGACATTGGTGAGGGGAATGCTGCTGTCAGTAGCATTGTGAATGGCATTAGTGAAATCTTTCTCTAGCTGGGTGGCATCTGACGGTGGAATGTAGTTGGAGGCCCATTTCTCCATAGCGTCTGTGAAGAGGGCCAGTTCGCTTTTTTGAGATTCCATCTTGGTATGGGTGGGGGGAGAGTAACCCGCGGAATCCGAACGGTAGTGATAGTGGCAAGGTGGTCAGAAGTTAAATAGGGTGTAGTTTCCAGTCTGCTATAGGGAGGAGAGAGGTGGAGAGAATGGTGAGGTCTAGTACTCCTCCACGGACATGAGTTGCAATACCGTTGTTGAGGACAGTAACTTCTGAGAAACTGTCCAGCAGTTCATTGATATATAGACCGGTGTCATTCATTTTGTGTGCAGAAGGGGTAGATTGGTCGTTCCAAGAGGGGTGATGGGCATTAAGATCACCACAGATGATAGGTGGTTCATTGGCTGTTATGCCAAATCATTCTTCAAGCTCTAGAGAACAATCTGCTCGAGGAGGCCGATAAACATTGAAAATGTGGAGGTGTGTTCTGTAGGGTTAGTTTGACGCCTATGCTTTCAATGTTTTCTCCACAATCTGGCGGTGGAGTAATCTCTTCACAGGGTATGGAAGACTTTATAAAAATGGAGATTCCCCGTGACTGATTGGGGATGAAAGGGCTGTGAAACGCTGAGTAGCGGTTAATGGAGAAATTGTTGGAGGCTGGAAGGAGAGTTTCCTGGAGAACGATGACATCAAAGTTGTCTTCAGTGATTGCTAATGAGAGTGTGGGGTAGTTGCACTGAAGGCCAAGAATGTTCCATTGTAGAATACTGATGGAGTCCGAAACGGAATGCATAACATTACTCATGATGTGATGATGTAAGGGTAGAATTAGTGGTTTAATTGAGCTCTTGCGTGGTCCTGAGTTCATGAGGTTGGTCTGGAATGTGTAAGATTGGTGGAGAGCTGGCGGAAGAGTGGAGTTGTGCCGATTGTTGTGCAGGCGTTGGATTACAGGGGCTTGTCTGATTAATCCTGTGAGAAGATGTAGGAAGAGGTGGAAAGTCTTCTGATGATGCAACGACCGAGGTAATTGTACCAGTATCCTGCTGTACAGGTTCAGAAGGCATGGATTCTTGGGATGAGGAGGATGTGTTCTTGTGTGGTAAGATGGCAAGGATGTTGTCAATGAGAGTTTGTAAGTGGGAGTGAGGAATAGAGTGACCCAGGGCTAAAAGGCCAAGTTGAATGGTATTCACTAGGAATGATCCAATCAGTTCAGGAGGAGCTAAGGAAATTGGTGCTTTGTGACTCATGAAGGGCTGTGAGACTGGGGAGGTGGCAACTGGTGCAGGAGCAGTAGATAAGGTATGCAGGTTAGCAGCAATAGAAGCTTTGATTGGTTCGTGGCTGAGAGCAGAAGTGTTGAGGTGTTGTGGTTCTCTTGGTTTGCTCCAATCATGGATCTTTCTCGTGAAGGTTCGAGGCTGAGGGGGCTGCCCTTTTCCAGAAGAATCAGGCTTTGATAGCAGAGAGCGTCTCATCTCACAGCAGAGGTTCCATGCGTGGTGTTTGCCTCCACAGTTTGGGCATTTTGGTTCGGTCTGCTCGCCGTTTTTGAATTTGGTGAGGCAATTGTCTGTTGGGTGACTTTTTGAGCAGATTGCACAGCGTGCAGCAACTTTACATTGGTTGCGGTGATGTCCATAGCGCTGCAGTTGTAGCACCGGAGTGGTTCTGGGATGTATTTGCGAGTTCTAAAGGTCCCAAATATGCCCAGATTGATTTCATCAGGGGGTTCTCTTGACATGACCAGGAGAACTTGGCGCGTCTCCTCCTTGATTGGGCGGTATATACAACGTTCAGCAGAGATGACGTCTGGGAGGTCTGTAAGGCGTTGAAGTGGAAAGCCTATGGGGATTTTTTCTAAAATTGCTC
>NW_020871681.1:147500-152500 GCF_003789085.1 Penaeus vannamei | reverse complement strand
AATAATGATAATTCTGATGATAATGACAATACTAATTATAATAAGGATAAAATGATAATTATACGGATAATGATGATAATTACTGCAGTAATAGCACTAATTAACTCTATTCTAATGATTTCCATACTAACGATGGACATAGAATTAACAATAATATTATCATTGTCATTATGATTATTGTTAATGTAATTATCATTTCTAAAATCATAATTATTGTTATCATTATAGAAATAGTTATAATGATGAAAATAATAATCAGATTAATGATCATTATAACTGCAATAATGATAAAATAATAATAATGATAATTACGACGATAATGACTATAATCATAAAAATAATGACAATAATGATAATAATGATGATGATAATATTAGAGTCCATTTATAATGAAATAACGGCTAAAAGTGAGAAAATCCCAGAAGTCGAAAAAACGGGAAAATCTAGCGTATTACAGCCTTTTAAGAAAAACGTCGAAGAAACTCCTTTTTCGCTTTTAGAGGGTAATTAGGATAACTTTAACATTGATTCAGGTAATTATGATGATTTTCATAACAATTGCTTTATTATTGACAATAATGATGATAATTATGATGATAATGACAATAATAATGATACTAATTATGATGATACTGACAATAATAATGATAATGATAAAAAGATAATTATAAAGATAGTTATGGTAATTACTGCAGTAATAGCACTAATTAACTTAATTCTAATTATTTTCATACTAACAATGGACATAGAATTAACAATAATATCATCATCATTGTCATTATGATTGTTGAAAATGATAATAATCAGCAATAATGAATAATAATAATAATGATTTTTATGACGATAATGACTATAAGGATGATGTAATCATAAAAATAATGACAATAATGATAATAAGGATGATAATAATAATAAGAGTCCATTTATAATGAAAAAAGGGCTATAAGGGATAAAATCCCAAAAGCCGAAAAAATTGTAAAATCTAGCGTATTACGGCCTTTTGAGAGAAATGTCCAAAAAAAAACTTTTTCGCTTTTAAAGGGTAATTCAGGTGATTATGATGATTTTCATGGTAATTACTTTATTATTGATAATAATGATAATTATGATGATAATGACAATAATAATGAAAATAATGATAAAATGATAATTATGAGGATAATTATGATAATTAGTGCAGTGATAGCACTAATTAACTCTATTCTAATTATTTCCATACTAACAATGGACATAGAATTAACAATAATATCATTATCATTGTCATTATAATTATTATTATTGTCATCATCATTTCTAAAATTACCATTATTGTTATCATCATTATTATTATTATATAAATAGTTATAATGATGAAAATGATAATAATCAGTATAATGATCATTATAACTGCCATAATGATAATAATAGTAATGATAATTATGAAGATAATGACTATAATGATGACTATGGTCATAAAAATAATGACAATAATGACGATTATGATAATAATAGAGTCCAATTATAATGAAATAAGGGCTAAAAGGGATAAAATCCCAAAAGTAAAAAAAACGGCAAAATCCTGCGTAATTATGATGATTTTCATGATTACTTTATTATTGACAAAATGATGATAATGACAATAATAATGATAATAATGATAAAATGATAATTATAAGGATAATTATGATAATTATTGCAATAATAGCACTGATTAACTCTATTCTATTTATTTTCATACTAACAATGGACATATAATTAATAATAATATCATTATCATTGTCATTATGATTATTATTATTGTCATTATCATTTCTAAAATAATCATTTTTGTTATTATCATTATAGAAATAGTTATAATGATGAAACTAACAATAATAATCAGGATAATCATCATTATAACACCAATAATGATAATAATAATAATGATAATTATGACGATAATGACTATAATGATGTCTACGATCATAAAAATAATGACAATAATAATAATAATAATGAAGATAATGATAATATAGTCCATTTCTAATGAAATAAGGGCTAAAAGGGATAAAATCCCAAAAGGCGAAAAACGGCAAAAATTAGCGTATTACAGCCTTTTTAGAGAAACGTGGAAGAAACCCGGTTTTCGCTTTTAAAGGGTAATTATGATGATTTTAACATTAATTCAGGTAATTATGATGATTTTCATGCTAATTGCTTTATTATGACAAAAATGATGATAATTATGATTATAATGACAATAATAATAATGATACTAATTATGATGATAATGACAATAATATTGATAATGATAAAATGGTAATTAAAAGGATAATTATGATAATTACTGCAGTAATAACACTAATTAACTCTATTCTAATTATTTCCATACCAACAATGGTCATAGAATTAACAGTATTATCGGTCATTATGATTATTATTAATGTCATTACCATTTCTAAACCTATCATTATTGTTTTTATCATTATAGAAATAGTTATATTGATGAAAATAACAATAATAATCAACATAATGATCATTATAACTGACATAATGATAATAATAATAATGATAATTATGACGATAATGACTATAATGAATATCATCATAAAAATAATGACAATAATGATAATAATGATGATAATAATATTTATAATGAAATAAGGGCTAAAATGGATATAATCTCAAGAGTTTGAAAAAACGGCAAAAGCTAGTGTATTACAGCCTTTTGAGAGAAACGTCGAAGAAAGCCCTTTTTCGTTTTTAAAGGGTAATTATGATGATTTTAACATTAAATCGGGTAATTATGATGATTTTCATGATAATTACTTTATTATTGACAATAATGATAATTATGATGTTAGTATCATTATAATAATAACAATAATGATAAAATGATAATTATAAGGATACTTATGATAATTACTGCAGTAATAGCTCTAATTAACTCCATTCTAATGATTTCCATACTAACAATGGACAGTAATATCATAGTCATTGTCAATGTGATTATTATTAATGTCATTATCATTTCTAAAATTATCATAATGATTATTATCATTATTTAATGATGAAAACAATAATAATCAGCATAATAATAATGATGACCATGATCATAAAAATAATGATAATAATGAAGATAATAATTATAATAGAGTCCATTTATAATGAAATAAGGGTTAAAAGGGATAAAATCCCAAAAGTCGAAAAAAACGGCAAAAGCTAGGGTATTACAGCCTTTGAGAGAAACGTCGAAGAAACACCTTTTTCGCTTTTAAAGGGTAATTATGATGTTTTTAATATTAATTCAGGTATTTATGATGATTTTCATGATAATTACTTTATCATTGAAAAAAATGATAATTATGATGTTATCATTATAATAATAACAATAATGATAAAATGATAATTATAAGGATTCTTATGAAAATCGTCTAATTAACTCTATTCTAATTATTTCCATACTAACAATGAACATAGAATTATCAATAATATAATCATTGTCAATATGATTATAATTATTGTCATTATCATTTTTAAAAATATAATTATTGTTATTATCATTATATAATGATGTAAACAATAATAATCAGCATATTAATAATGATGACTATGATCATAAAAATAATGATGATAAAGAAGATAATAATTATACAGTCCATTTATAAAGAAATAAGGGCTAAAAGGGATAAAATCCCAAAAGTCGAAAAAATGGCAAAATCAAGCCTTTACAGAGAAACGTCCAAGAAACCACTTTTTCGCTTTTAAAGAGTAATTATGATAATTTTAACATTAATTCAGGTAATTATGATGATTTTCATGATAATTACTTAATTATTGACAATAATGATTATAATTATGATAATGACAATAATAATGAAAAATGATTAAAATATAATTATGAGGATAATTATGATAATTACTGCGGTAATAGCACTAATTAACTCTATTCTAATTATTTCCATACAAACAATTGACATAGAATTAATATCATTATCATTGTCATTATGATTATTATTATTGGCATTATCATTTCTAAAATCATTATTGTTATTATCATTATAGAAATATTTATAATGATGAAAATAACAATAATAATCAGCATAATGATCATTATAACTGCAATAATGATAATAATAATAATGATAATTTTGACGATGATGACTATAATAATGACTATGATAATAAAAATAATGACAATAATAAAAATAATGATGATAATAATAATAGAGTCCATTTATAATGCAATAAGGGCTAAAAGGGATAAAATCCCAAAAATCGAAAAAACAGCAAAATCTAGCCTTTTGAGAGAAACGTCGAAGAAACCCCTTTTTGTTCTTTTAAAGGGTAATCATGATGATTTTCATGATAATTACCTAATGATTGACAATAATAATTATAATTATGATGTCATTATTACTATAATAATAACAATAATGATAAAATGATAATTATAAGGATAATTATGATAATTACTGCAGGAATACCACTAGTTAACTCTATTCTTTTTTTCTATACTAACAGTGGACATAGAATTAATAATATCATTACTATTATCATTATGATTATTATTATTGCCATTATTAATGACTATAATGATGACTATGATCATAAAAATAATGACAATAATGATAATAATGATGATGATAATAATAAGAGTATATTTATAATGAAATAAGGGCTAAAAGGGATAAAATCCTAAAAGTCGAAAAAACGGCAAAATCTAGAGTATTAAAGACTTTTGAGAAAAACGTCGAAACTCCTTTTTCGCTTTTAAATGGTTTTAACATTAATTCAGGTAATTATGATGATTTTCATGATAATTACTTTATTATTGACATTAACGATGAGAATTATGATGTTATTATAATTATAATAAAAAGAATAATGATGAAATGATAATCATAATGATAATTATGATAATTACTGCAGTAATAGCACTAATTAACTCTATTCTAATTATTTCCATACTAACAATGGACATAGAATTAACAATAATATCATTATCATTGTCATTATGATTATCATTATTGTCATCATCA
>NW_020871681.1:132500-142500 GCF_003789085.1 Penaeus vannamei | reverse complement strand
TGTTATGACAATAATGATGATAATTATGATGATAATGACAATAATAATGATACTAATTATGATGATAATGTGGAACACGCGAGTGGCGTTATTTTGCCCTACTATTTCCAAGGGGGTTGTTGGGTTACCTTACTGACGTCGCCCCTTTACCCAATGGTTTATATTCTACAAAGTGACGCATTCTCCGAACTCGGAAATCAACAACAGGCCCCGAGAAAAAAGGCGTTTATCTGGCGAAGTGAGGAGGATGCGCGCGCACGTTCCTCTGCCAAACAGTTTTTTTTTCCCAAATAAATAATTTGCTTGTATTTTTTTTTTTTTTTTTTTTTTTTTTGTCTTATCCGACACCAATTTTAGCACCAAAATGACTTTCTAAAAACTATGAACACTTTCAGCCAACCGTTAAAATTATAATTTGACCAACCTCGTTAAAATTTCTCCACTTTTTTATTACAGGTATCAGAATTATGATAAAAGCCTTACGTCTGCAATTCTAACGCAATCTGATGCGAAATCGCTTTCTTTTTCTTTGTACAGCCTGGGCATCGGAGCTTATTCTTTTTAAACGCGTAAGTTAGTAAATAGATATGTTACCATCATTTGTCCAAACAAAAACAGAAATAAGCTAAAGGGATTTGAAGAGTTCATTAAACAGAGAGCAAAGAGGTATTAATCAATTTCCCAAAGACAAGGAAAATGACAACAAAGCAAAATGAATGAAGTACACTTGCAAGTACTCAAAACACATATACACAATTTTCCTACAAACTAAACATTTTGGTGTGTTGACTCAGTAGTGTCACGTTGCCATATCATCCAATACAGGATGTGCAATATCTTCGTCATTTAGTCCTTAGAGTGATTGATTGATAAATATAGATACAGATGAATATACATACAATTTTAACCAACCACAGGCATCATATGAATAAGCCTATGTTTCTGTGGCAAAATAGTAATTACCATTAACACATCCTGAATACTTAAAAGTGTTTTTAATCAAAATTAGAGATCTATTAAAAGAAAGACACGAGAAGAAGAGAGAAAGAGAGAGAGAAAAAAGAAATAGAACATGAGAGAAAGATCACTGTTTTCTTTGAACACAGTATACGTAAGAAAACAAGGATTCTGAGACTACATACGAGAAACTTGTATATATAGATAAACATTTATTATTATCATTATTATTACTTTAATTAGCAGAATTGCATCATTATGATAATATTACTGCTGTCATGACAAATACCACTACTACTGTTATGACACATAAAACATCACTAACATAATATTAACTAATAATAGTCGTGATAACAATATAAACAATAATGATGTTAAAAACAATACTACTTGCAATGATAACAATTATGATAGTGGTGATAATCTCATCATATCATATGCCAAACAGCGATCAGAAATCAATAGTGCTTACCTATGATTACGTATATGAAGTTCAGATGACATATAGAATTATTCACTCCCCGTTTTCTAATTTCCTTGCAAACACCAAATAATGGATAGTACAACAACAACAACAAAACAAAAAATGGTGATAAGTCTAATTTTTTTTCTTTCTTTTTCTTTTTCTTCTTCTTTCTTCTTTTTTCTTTTATTCCTAATGAAACACTCGGTTATTGTTGTTATTAATAAAATGATGTTAATTCTATGTCCATTGTTAGTATGGAAATAATTAGAGTAGAGTTAATTAGTTCTATTACTGCAGTAATTATCATAATTATCCTTATAATTATCAATTTTATCATTATTGTTATTATTATAATGAGAATAACACCATAATTAGCATTATTGTCAATGAAGTAATTATCATGAAAATCATCACAATTACCTGAATTCATGTTAAAATCATCATAATTACCCTTTAAAAGAGAAAAGGGGGTTTCTTCAACGTTTATATCAAAAGGCTGTAATTTGCTAGCTAGATTTTAACGTTTTTTCGACTTTTGGGATGTTATCCCTTTTAGCCCTTATTTCATTATAAATGGACTCTATTACTATTATCATCATCATTATTATCATTCTTGTCATTATTTTTATGATCATAGTCATCATTCTAGTCATTATCATCTTAATTATCATTATTATTATTCATTATTGCAGTTATAATGATCATTATGCTGATTATTATTGTTATTTTCATCATTATATCTATTTCTATAATGATAACAATAATGATAATTTTAGAAATGATAATAATAATAATAATCATAATGACAATGGTAATGATATTATTGTTAATTCTGTGTCCATTGTTAGTATGGAAATAATTAGAATAAAGTTAATGAGTGCTGTTACTGCATTAATTATCATAATTATCCTTATAATTATCATTTTATCATTATTGTTATTATAATCATAATTATCATTATTGTCAATAATAAAGCAATTATCATGAAAATCATCAATTACCTGAATTAATGTTAAAATCATCATAATTACCTGAATTAATGTTAAAATCATCATAATTACCTGAATTAATGTTAAAATCATAATTACCCTTTAAAAGCGAAAAAGGGGTTTCTTCGACGTTTTCTCAAAGGTTGTAATACGCTAGATTTTGCCGTTTTTTTCGACTTTTGGGATTTTATCCCTTTTAGCCCTTATTTCATTATAAATGGACTCTATTATTATTAACATCATTATTGTCATTACTTTTATGATCATAGTCATCACTATAGTCATCATCGTCATAATCATCATTATTATTATCATTATTGCAGTTATAATGATCATTATGCTAATTATTGTTGTTATTTTCATCATAACTATTTCTGTAATGACAATAATAATTATAATGAAAATAATATTAATCATAATGACAATGATAATGATATAGTTAATTCTATGTCCATTGTTAGTATGGAAATAATTAGAATAGAGTTAATTAGTGCTATTACTGCAGTAATTATCATAATTATCCTTATATTATCATTTATCATTATTTTTTATTATAATGATAATAACATCATAATTATCATCATTATTGTCAATAATCGAGTAATTATCATGAAAATCATCATAATTACCTGAATTAATGTTAAAATCATCATAATTACTCTCTAAAAGCGAAAAAGGGGTTTCTACGACGTTTCACTCAAAAGGCTGTAATGCGCTAGATTTTGCCGTTTTTTCGACTTTTGGGATTTTATCCCTTTTAGCCCTTATTTCATTATAAATGGACTCTATTATTATTATCATAATTATTATCACTATTGTCATTATTCTTACGATCATAGTCATCATTATAATAATAATCGTGATAATTATCATTATCATTATTGCAGTTATAATTATCATTATGCTGATTATTATAGGTATTTTCATCATTATAACTATTTCTATAAAGATGATAACAATAATGATAATTTTAGAAATGATAATGACAATAACAATAATCATAATGACAATGATAATGATATTATTGTTAATTCTATGTCCACTGTTAGTGTAGAAATAATTAGAATACAGTTGATTAGTGCTATTACTGCAGTAATTATCATAATTATCCTTATAATTAACATTTTATCATTATTGTTATTATTATAATGATAATAACATCATAATTATCATTATTATTGTCAATAATAAAGTAGTTATGAAATTCATCATAATTACCTGAATTAATGTTAAAATCATCATAATTACCCTTTAAAAGCGAAAAAGGGGTTTCTTCGACGTTTTCTAAAGGCTGTAATACGCTAGATTTAGTGCTATTACTGCAGTAATTATCCTAATTATCCTTATAATTATCATTTATCATTATCATTATTATTGTCATTATCATCATAATTATCATTATTGTCAATAATAAAGTAATTATCGTGAAAATCATCATAATTACCTGAATTAATGTTAAAATTTTCATAATTACCTGAATTAATTTTAAAATCATCATAATTACCCTAAGCCCCCTTGGGTCAATGGTTGGCTCGGGGGAGGTGGGCCTTCCCAGTCCTCCTTCCCCCAGAGAATAACCCACTGGCAGCATATCAGATAAATGGAAAGGCTGGGGGGAGGGGTAATGTCCCTCCTACCCAGCGAGAGACGATGGCTGCGGGCTCCGTTGGGAGGGTGGCTGCTGGGCGAATAGAAAGGAGCTCCTCGTCCTGCCTGTGTCCTGGCAGCCGCCAGCCCAATATGAAGCTTGTGGGGCAAAGCCCTAGAGAACCCCACAGGTGGGTGAAGGGTCCCGTAGCCTGCCGCCTTTTATGTGGGGCAGCGTCGGCGAGGGTGGCAGAGGTGGCGTCCACCCAGAGCGACTACCCGAGGGTTAACCTCAGGCGGGAAGTCAGGGTGGGTGCTTGGAACTTCCGCTCTTTGCGTCAGGATGATCGGTTGCCCCTGCTATCGAGGGAACTGGGGAGGCTGAGAGTAGGGGTGGCTGCTCTCTCAGAGGTGAGAAGACCTGGCAGTGGCACGACCAGTGTAGGTGGCTTCACCTATTACTGGTCAGGCCGCAGCGATGGTCACCATCTCCAGGGAGTAGCCATAGCTGTCTCCGGTAGGTTCCAGCCCTCGGTGGTAGAGGTCATTCCAGTCGATGAGTGTATAATGGTGATGAAACTGAAGCTGTCTTTTGGCTTCATGTCTCTTATTGCTGTGTACGCTCCTACCGATATTTGTAAACTTGACGTTAAAAAGATGTTCTACGCCAAACTTGCATCTGTGGCAGACAGTTGTCCCCGGCGAGATATCCGTATTGTTCTGGGTGACTTCAATGCGGTATCTGGCTGCTATCGAGCTGACTATGAGATGTCAGTCGGTCCTCATGGTTCGGGAGTTGATACCGGGAGCGAGAATTCCCTCCTTTTGCGGGATTTTGCTAGATCCCAGAAATTGAGGATCTCTGGCTCCTAGTACCAACGCCCAGACCCATATTGTTGGACATGATACAGCGATGCGGGTAATGCAGCCAAGGAGATCGACCACATTCTCGTTAGCACTCGGAGGATCCTCCAGAACTGCAGGGTTAATAGGAGTGCTGAGTTCTGTGGTACTGACCATAGATTGGTTGTAGCTACCCTCCGGGTACACTTCAAAACTCCCCAGCAGCCCAATGACCACCCTAGGGTGTTTCATCTGGACAGATTGAAGGAGAGGGAGTGTGCTCGGAGGTTTGCTGAGACAATCTCTGATCGGTTCACAGCGCTTGACAATCTGATGGACCCTATACTTCTGTGGGACACCTTCAAGCGTGAAACGCTTGATGCAGCCCAAGAATCGATTGGAGAACGCCCGAGAGCAAGACAGAATTCAATCTCTCAGGAGACACTGGAAGCCACTGATGCTTCCTGTGGGGCTCGTCTGGCAGGGGATCGGGATTTGCACCGTTCTCAGGTGCGCAGAACTCGGTCTCTTTTAAGAAGGGAAAAGGAACAGTTTATTAGGAATCTTGCTGAGGAGGTTGAAGGCCATTTCTTAATAAATGACCTTCGTCCTGCATACCAAACCCTGAGAAAACTGAACTCCAAGTCCTCTTCACAAGTGACTGCAGTTCGCTTAGTGGGTGGCCAGATCATCTCAGATCCTGTTGCGGTGAGGGAGCGTTGGGCTGAGTACTTTGAGCAGTTGTATCAGGTTGACCCTCCAACAGTTAACTTGGATGTGGGTAGTGCCGTGATTCCGCTGCAGGACCCACCCATTAGCGAGGACCCTCCCTCCCTAGCTGAAGTTAGGGAGGCGATCTCCAAGCTGAAGAGTGGTAAAGCAGCGGGTATTTCCGGCATCCCAGCTGAACTGTTAAAGGCTGGTGGTGAACCTATGGCGCGGGTATTGCATGTTGTCCTGGCTGCCATTTAGCAGTCCGTACGGTACGTTCCCTGTGACCTGTTGAGGGGTGTGGTCATCTCTCTCTGGATTATTGATAATTATGATGATAATGACAATAATAATGATAAAATGATAATTATAAGGATAATTATGATAATTACTGGAGTAATACCACTAATTAACTGTATTCTAATTATTTCCATACTAACACTGGACATAGAATTAACAATAATATTATCATTGTCATTATGATTATTATTATTGTCATTATCATTTCTAAAATTATCTTATTTGTTATTATCATTATGTTATAATGATGAAATAACATTAATAATCAGAATGATCATTATAACTGCAATAATGATAATAATAATATTATGACGAGAATGACTATAATAATGACTATGATCATAAAAATAATGATAATAAAAATAGAGTCCATTTATAATGAAATAAGGGCTAAAAGGGATAAAATCCCAAAAGTCGAAAAAACGGCAAAATCTGTAAGCTGTAAGCCTTATGGGAGAAACGTTTAAGAAGCCCCCTTTCCGCCTTTAAAGGGAACTTACGATGATTTTAACATTAATTCAGGTAATTATGAAGATTTTCATGATAATTACTTTATTATTGACAATGATGATAATAACAATAATGATAATAATGATAAAATAATATATATATGGATAATTATGATAATTATAAGGATAATTATGATAATTACTGCAGTAATAATGATAGAGTCCATTTATAATGAAATAAGGGCTAAAAGGGATAAAATCCCAAAAGTCGAAAAACGGCAAAATCTAGCGTATTACAGCCTTCTTAGAGAAACGTCGAAGAAACCCCTTTTTCGCTTTTAAAGGAATATTATAATGATTTTAACATTAATTCTGGTAATTAAGATGATTTTCATGATAATTACCTTATTATTGGCAATAATGATAACAATTATGATGATAATGACAATAATAATGATAAAATGATAATTATATGGATAATTATGATAATTACTGCAGTAAAAGCACTAACGAACTCTATTCTAATTATTTCCCTACTAACAATGGACATAGAATTAACAATAATATCATTATCATTGTCATTATGATTATTATTATTGTCATTATCATTTCTAAAATTATCATTATTGTTATAATCATTATAGAAATAGTTATAATGTTGAAAATAACAATAATAATCAGCATACTGATCATTATAATGCAATAATGATAATAATAATGATAATTATGATGATAATGACTAAAACGATGACTATGATCATAAAAAATCATGGCTATAATGATAATAAAAATAATGATGATAATAATATTAGAGTCCGTTTTGAAATGAAATAAGGACTAAAAGGGATAAAATCCTATAAGTCGAAACGGAAAATATAGCTTTATTACAGCTTTGAGAGAAACGTCGAAGAAACCCCCTTTTCGCTTTTAAAGGTAATTATGATGATTTTAACATTAATTTAGGTAATTATGATGATTTTCATGATAATTACTTTATTATTGACAATAATGATGATAATTATGATGATAATGACAATAATAATGATGATGATAAAATGATAATTATAAGGATAATTATGATAATTACTGCAGTAATGGCACTAATTAACTATATTCTAATTATTACTACAATTACACAATTAACTCCATTGTCATTAATAAAAATAAATATTATCATTATCATTAGAAATTTATTAATATTATCATAGATTAAAAAATAATAATCAGCATAATGATAATCATAACTGCAATAATGATAATTATGACGATGACTATGATGATGACTATGACATAAAAATATTGATAATAATGATAATAATGATGATAATAATAATAGTTGAGTCCATTTACAATGAAATAAGGTCTAAAAGGGATAAAATCCCAAAGTCGAAAAACGGCAAAATTTAGCGCATTACAGCCTTTGAGAGAAACATCGAAGAAATCGCTTTTTCGCTTTTAAAGGTAATTATGATGATTTTAACATTAATTCAGGTAATTATGATGATTTTCATGATAATTATGATGATAATAACAAAAACATTGATAATAATGATAAAATAATAATTATAAGGATAATTACTATAATTACTGCAGTAATAGCACTAATTAACTCTATTCTAATTATTTTTCCATACTAACAATGGACATAGAATTAACAATAATATCATTATCATTGCCATTATGATTAATATTATTGTCATTATCATTTTTAAAATTATCATTATTGTTATTATCATTATAGAAATAGTTATAATTATGAAAACAACAATAATGATCAGCATAATGATCATTATAACTGCAATATTATAATAATAATAATGATGATTATGACGATAATGACTAGAATGATGACTAAGATCATAAGAATAATGACTATGATCATAAGAATAATGACTATGATCATAAAAATGATTACAATAATGATAATAATGATGATAATAATAATAGAGTCCATTTATAATGAAATAAGGACTAAAAGGATAAAATCCCAAAAGTCGAAAAAACGGCAAAATCTAGCGTATTACAGCCTTGTGAGAGAAACGTCGAAGTAATCCCCTTTTCGCTTTTAAAGGGTAATTTTGATGATTATAACATTAATTTAGGTAATTATGATGATTTTCAGGATAATTACTATATTATTGACAATAATAATGATAATTATGATGATAATTACAACAATAATGATAAAATGATGATCATAAGGATAATTATGATAATTCCTGCAGTAATAGCACTAATTAATTCTATTCTAATTATTTCCATACTAACAATGGACGTAGAATTAACAATATCATTTTCATTGCCATATTGATTATTATTATTGTCATTATTATTTCTAAAATTATCATTATTGTTATTATCATTATAGAAAATGGTTATAGTTATAATGATGAAAATAATAATAATCAGCATAATGATCATTATAACTGCAATAATGATAATAATAATAATGATAATTAATGATAATGAATAACTATGATCATAAAAATAATGACAATAATGATAAAGGGATAATAAGTGGAATTAAAAAAATCCCAAAAGTCGAAAAAACGGCAAAATCTAGCGTATTACAGCCTTTTGAGAGAAGCGTCGAAGGAACCCCTTTTTCGCTTTAAAGGGTAATTATGATGATTTTAACATTAATTAAGGTAATTATGATGATTTTCATGATAATTACTTTATTATTGACAATAATGATGATAATAATAATAATGATGATAATGATAAAACGATAATTATAAGGATAATTATGATAATTACTGCAGTAATAGCACATAATTAAACTCTATTCTAATTATTTCCATACTA
The DNA here is from genome assembly GCF_003789085.1 of Penaeus vannamei. Classification (NCBI taxonomy): domain Eukaryota; kingdom Metazoa; phylum Arthropoda; class Malacostraca; order Decapoda; family Penaeidae; genus Penaeus; species Penaeus vannamei. Next base: position 133,390 of record NW_020871681.1, on the reverse strand, counting down.
ACAATGGACATAGAATTAACAATATCATTATCATTGTCATTATGATTATTAGTATTGTCATTATCATTTCTAAAATTATCATTGTTATCATCATAGAAATAGTTATAATGATGAATATGGCAATAATAATCAGCATAATGATCATGGGTGAGTGCTTCATGCGCAGGGTGGTGTGAAGCGATGGTGTGGTAGCCTAGATAGTATTGTGCTTGCATACCTTCTCGCTTACAAATGCCACCGCTGGTTAGCCTTATGAGAAAAAGGGTGCAGCGCTGCATAAATCTTCCCTTCCAGTTCATAGCCTCTCCATCATCGAGACTTCTGCATTGCCTCCTCGTGGCCACCTATGGAAACTGGCACCTTGCAGTCCCAGGCTGACCTGTAGGGGATCTTGGAGCAGCAGGAAGCCCTAGAGGTACAGGGTTATGGCCCACTGGTGTGTGGACACGCCATGGCCCTGTACTAACTCCTGCCCCTAAGCCCCCTTGGGTCAATGGGAGGCTCGGGGGAGGTGGGCCTTGCCTGTCCTCCTCCCCCCAGAGAATAACCCACTGGCAGTGTATCAGATAAATGGAAATTCTGGGGGGAGGGGTAATGTCCCTCCTACCCAGCGAGAGAGGCGGGCTGCGGGCCCCATTAGGAGGGTGGCTGCTGGGCCGCGGAATAGGAATGGGAGCTTCTTGTCCTGCCTGCGTCCTGGCAGCCGCCAGCCCAATATGAAGTTTGTGGGGCAAAGCCCTAGGGAACCCCACAGGTGGATGAAGGGTCCCGTAGCCTGCCGCCTTTTATGTGGGGCAGCATCGGTGGGGGTGGCAGAGGTGGCGTCCACCCAGAGCGACTACCTGAGGGTTAAACTCAGGTGGGAAGTCAGGGTGGGGGCTTGGAACGTC
>NW_020871681.1:95000-102500 GCF_003789085.1 Penaeus vannamei | reverse complement strand
TATTATTATTGTTAATGTTGTTGTTGTTGTTATTGTCATGATTGACATTTTTATCATCATCACCACCACCACCACCTTCACCTCATCACCATCATCATCATCACCACCACCTCATTATCATCATCATTCATCACCATCACCACCATCATTATCATCATCATCACCACCACCATTATCATCATCATCACACCACCATCATCATCATCATCATTCATCATCATCACCACCACCACCATCATTATCATCATCATCATCATTGTTGTCGTTTTTATCATTATCAATATCATTGTCACCAAACACAAAATTCTAAATATGCACACACGCGCCTACTAAAAGTGACTGTCATGGACCAAGTTCTTCTAACTGTCACTGTCACGGAATGACAGAGGGAAGAAAAAGTGTCATGAGTTGAGGGTGTAAAGTTCATAGTCACAAAAATGACAGAGTGTGGAGGTACAGTTCTTTTCGTATGAAGATGCCGGATAGTGTTTTTTTTTTTTTTTTTTTTTTTTTTTTTTTTTTTTTTTTTAATGAGGAAGTGTGTATGATGACACTGAAGGAGTGGTGAATGGGAGTAGTTGAAGTGTTTATTTGATTTGGCTTTTCTTGCTTCGGGTTTTGATGTTTTCTCCACACCTTCTGTGCCTTTTTTGGGTGTATTCCTCTTTTTACGATGATGCTTTATAAATATGTGTGTGTACATTACATATATATATATACATATATATTATATATATATATATATATATATATATATATATATATATGTTTATATCTATGTTTATATATATTCATATTGTAACAATATCGGCGAATACCATATTTTTACCGATTATTTTAAATACCTATATTAGCGTTAGAATTAACAACAAGAAAACAAAACAAACAAAAAGAATTGAACCTATAAATCTCTACAAGGAAAAATACAATTAATTATAGGAATGAACTACAAATAAACTACGAAAAGTCATCCCAAAAACAATTAACAACGGCAGCGCTAATTAACAGCAAAAAAAAAAAAAAAAAAAAAAAAAAAAAAATGCGGCTCATTAAAACAAATATAAAATATAGTAGTTTCACCTTCACTTTGCTGTAGGGCTATAGGCCTACGCTATTACGAAAATTTACATAATTGCCATTCAGCACTTTCCCCCATCCCCCCCCCCGACCTCCCTTTTCACTCATTCTCTATTTTTTTTTCATTTCTATTCATTATTTATTTATTATTATTATTATTATTTATTATTATTATTATTATTATTATTATTTATTATTATTATATTATTATTATTATTATTTTATTTATTTATTTATTATTTCTTCTTGTTATCTACTTTCTCTCGCTTCCTCTGATGAGCATAACGTTTTGAAGCTTGTGTGATGTGTGTATGGAAAGTCTGTTCGTGTGTGTATGTGTGTGCGTGTATGTGTGTGTGTGTGTGTGTGTGTGTGTGTGTGTGTGTGTGTGTGTGTGTGTGTGTGTGTGTGTGTGTGTGTGTGTGTGTGTGTGTGTGTGTGTGTGTGTGTGTGTGTGTGTGTGTGTGCTGTGTGTGTGTGTGTGTGTGTGTGTGTGTGTGCTGTGTGTGTGTGTGTGTGTGTGTGTGTGTGTGTGTGTGTGTGTGTGTGTGTGTGTCTGTTAGATGCGATGATAGACATATTGATAGATATACAGTTTACTATAGTAACTTTATTAACTAAACTATGTTATATTACAATAGCTATCGTAAAATTAGTGAAATTAGCATAATTAATCATAATATATTTTTCTTAAATTGACAAACTTCCGGCTTTCGTTCTTTGTTAATTATAATTCTTTAATCATTATCATCATTATTTTTCAATGTTGATTCTGCACAAAGTGAAAGTCCCTAAAGCAAGATTCCCAGAATATAAATCAAGCAGTAATTATAATCATGAATTAATCGTCATAAAAAAAAAAAAAAAAAAAAAAAAAGTTCATAAAGTAGCGTCCGTTAACCAAGTTCGAATATTTAAAAAATGCAACGACTCGTTATGAAGATTTTAAAGTCTATGATTCATGCGTTAGGTATAAATTAATCGTGACTGGCGGTTTTCCAGGAGGAATTCCTTTCGTTTTATTTTACCTGCGGACAGTGCGTTTGAGATTCCTCTCTTTATCTATCTTTCTCTTTCTTTCTCTCTCTCTGCCTCTCTCTTTCTCTTTCTCTGTCGGTCTGGCTCTCTGTCTCTCTCTTTCTCTTTCTGTCTCTTTCGATTCTCTCTCTCTGTCTCTGTCTGTCTGTCTCTCTCTCTCTCTCTCTCTCTCTCTCTCTCTCTCTCTCTCTCTCTCTCTCTCTCTCTCTCTCTCTCTCTCTCTCTCTCTTCCTCTCTCTCCTCTCCCTCTCCTTCCCTCTCTCCTCCCTCCCTCCCTCCCTCTCTTTTTCCTCTTCCTCTTCCTTTATCTCCTCGTCCCCTTCCCTCCCTCCTTCCTGCCTTCCCTCTTTCCCTTTCTCCTTACCTCTTTCTCTTCCTCCTTCCCTCTTCCCTTCCTCCTTCTCTCTTTCGGCTCACACAAAGTCCTGCATAACGGGCGACCTCGCGGAAAAACATCGCCAGACACGATGAGACCGCGTGACTAAATCCTTTTTTCCCGCCAAAATTTCCGCGGGGGGATACGTACCTAGGTAATTATGATATCATTTTTCGTTTTTTTTTTCTTTTTTTTTTCTTTTTTTTCTTGACGTCCTTTCATTGTTTTTATATGTATATATATTTCATTAATGTGGTGCTTTGTCTTATCTGATCATTATGTGAAAGGTATGGACGAAAAAAAAGAGAAGAAAAAGAAAGAAGATAGATTACATTACAAATGAATAGCATTGTGAGAAAGAAAGGAAAATGAAAGAAACGAGAGAGAGAGAGGGGAGGTATAGAGGAGAGAGGGAGGTAGGAGAGAGGAGAGAGAGAGAGAGAGAGAGAGAGAAGAGAGAGGAGAGAGAGAGAGAGAAGAGAGAGAGAGAGAGAGAGAGAGAGATGAAACTTGAAAATGTCTTCAGGCGTGAACTTGGACTGTACACAAGAAAGAGTTTCCCGTTAGTCCATTTATGGGATTATTTACTTATCCATTTCCTGTGTGTATAGTAAACACGCCCACAAAGTACACACACACACGGCGGGGCGCTTCTCCCTGACGCTTCGCTTTAGTGGGCGCCCTTCCCCTCTCCCCCTTCCCCCTCCCCCCATATCCTTTTTTCCCCTCATCTCTCCATTTCCTTCTCCCTATTATTTTTTTTTCCTTTTTACCTTCTCTCCCTTTTCCCTTCATCCCCCATCCCTACTCTCCCTCTTCTCCTCACCGTTTCTCCCTCTTTATTTCCCCCCCTTCAATTCCCGTTTGCTGCTTTTTCATTTTTTTTTTCCTTGCTGGATCCTTTCCTCCATCTCCTATGCATTATCATTCTCTTCTTATCTCCTTTTCCTTCCCGTCCTTTCCTCTTCTAACCTTTTCTATCTCTTCACTGTTCTCCTTCCTTCATTCTTTCCCAACCCTTCTCTCTCTCTCCTTCCTTTCACCCAAAACTATCCTTCTCTTTCCTCCCTGCTTTCCTTGCTCCTTTCCCCCTTTCTCCCCTATCCTTATCATCCCTTTCCTTCCTCTCCTCTCTCCTCTTCCCTTCTTTCTCCCACTCCGTTTCCCTCCTCTCTCTCTCTTCCTGTCCTATTTCACTTCTCCCCTCCCTTCTTTAATCTCTTCGCCCTCTCTAATCCCCTATCGCTTTCTCATCTTTCTTTTCTTCGCCCCCTTTTTACTCTCCCTCTTCTCTCCCTTCCCCCCTTTTATCGCTTTTCTCCCCTCTACCCCCCCTCCCTCCCTCTCCTGTAAGAGTAATCGAGCTAGTCTGTCTGTCTGGTTTGGCAGAATGATACACATTTGGAAGGTGAAAACTGGTACACTTTATATGCAGAAAAACGGTATTATTTCTCGTCGGTGCCTTGAGTGTTATTGATTCGTGTTTTGTTATACGGTGAACAAATGAGTGAATAAATGGATACATTGAGTAATGAAAAGGAAAAGAAAAGAAAAGAAAAAGGAAGTATAAGCAACGATCCCCCACCCCCCAGTCTCTATATGAAAAAATAATGACTATATATAAAAAAAAAATTGATTTCCAAAACAGTAAGGAAAAATAAAGGTTTAGAATATAATCACGAAGAATAAAGACCAAAGACCGTTAAAAAAAAAAAGACTGGTCACGATCTTGCATTAATACACACGTCCTGTACATCCATCAGTGTCTTAAGCTGAATTTCGAGTTAAATAAGAAGCTAAGATAATTAATTATTTTCATCTGACTTTTTGATTTCTTTCGTTTCCTTTTTTGTGTCTCTAGACAAACGAAATGAGAGGATTTGGTATTTGAATATAGCTTTTTTCTTTTTTTCAAGTTTTTTTTTTATTGTTTTTGTCCTGATACGTAATCTATGATGATTCATTATTTTTTTCTGTTACTTTACGTGTTTATTTTTTCTCTCATTCATATTCATTGTGCGTTTCGTGCGTATAAACGATCTTTCCTTATTATTTTCTTCTTTCATTCGTCCTTCGTCTTTCCTTATTCTATTTTTTCTTTCATTAATTTTAATTGTACATTTCATGTGTACAAATAATCTTTCCTTATTTTACCTTTTCTTCCTTCATTTTAAATGTACGTTTCCTGTGTTTATATGCTCTTTCCTTATTTCACTTTTTTTTCCTTCATTCATTTTAATTATACGTTTCACGTGTGCAATGATTTCTCCTTATTTTACCGTTTTTTTCCTTCATTTTGATTGTACGTTTCGTGTGTATAAATGCTCTCTCCTTATTTCACTTTTATTCTCTTTCATTCATTTTCATCGTGCGTTTCGTGTGCACAAACGACCTAACGACACCTGTTGAGTTAGCTTAAGGGCCTAGTCACATACAACCCTCGTTAGCCGCTAGTTTAGAACTTTCCATCTGTCCGAATGTGTTTTTTCTACTTCTATTTTCTATTTTCATTTATTTGTTTATTCATTTATATTATTATTTTTTGGCGACTGGGGAGGGAGATGATGTGTGGTGGTGGGGGTCGAGGTGGGGGGGGGAGAATCGAATTTATGTTGGTATGGAAGTGGTATTTGGTAATTGGAATGGAAGTGGTATTGGAATGGGTATTTTGTATTTTGGAATGGAAGTGGTATTTTGTATTTTATGAATGGAAGTGGTTATTGGTATTTTGGAATGGAAGTGGTTTTGGTATTTTTGGAATGGAAGTGGTATTTTGTATTTGGAATGGAAGTGGTATTTTGTATTTTTGGAATGGAAGTGGTTTTGGTATTTTGGAATGGAAGTGGTTTTTGGTATTTTTGGAATGTAAGTGGTATTTTGTATTTTGGAAGTGGTATTTGGTATTTTGGAAAAGTGGTTTTGGTATTTGGAATGGAGTGGTTTGGTATTTGGAATGGAAGTGTTTGGTATTTTGAATGAGTGGTTTTGGTATTTTGGAATGGAAGTGGTTTTGGTATTTGGGAAAGTGGTATTTGGTATTTTTGGAATGGAATAGTGGTATTTGGTATTTTGGAATGGAAGTGGTTTTGGTATTTTGGAATNCTCTTAATTTTCTATTTTCTTTAGCTTTATTTAGTCATTTTTATCTTTTGTGGTTTTTGTTTTGTGGGAGGGGCGAACCTTGGGGAGAGTGGTGTTGTTAGTCAGGCATAGATATGGATAGAGATGGTGGGGTCGGATGGTGGTGTGGGGGGAATCGAAATTTTGATTTGTTGTAATGGAAGTGGTATTGGTATTTTGGGAATGGAAGTGGTTTTGGTAATTTTGAATGGAATGTAATTTGTTATTTTGGAATGTATTTGGTTTTGGTATTTTGGAATGGAAGTGGTATTTGGTATTCCTCGTTGGGTCGTTAGTGGTATGCTTTGGTATGGGTCGGAGGGTGGTGTATGCTGGAGGGATTGGGTGTTTGTGGTACTGTTCTCCGACTGCTCTGTTTCTCGTTCTTGTCTTTCGTGTTTCCCTTGTTTCTGTTTCTCTATTTGTCTTGTCCCTACTTGTTTCTGGCTCTCGCTTTTTTTCCCTCTTCTCTCTCCTCTCTTTCTTTATTATATATATATATATATATATATATATATATATATATATATATATATTATATATACACACACACACACACACACACACACACACACACACACACACACACACACACACACACACACATGTAAAGTCTCTGAAAAACGGATAAAAACAACAACAAACAAAAACACCTACTGTCGCCATAAAACAGGGCAGTAATAAGAATAAAAACTAAGAAATAGCACAAAGATAACCACCCGACATCTGCATAAGTAAATCACTCCAAAAAACTGACACTAATAGAGGAGAAGAGAGAGAGAGGCGAAAGAGAGAGAGGAGAGAGAGAGAAAGAAGAGAGAGAGAAAGAGAAAAGAGAGAGAAAAAGAGAGAGAAGAGAAAGAGAAAAGAGAAGAAAGAAAGAAAGAAAGAAAGAAGAAAGAAAGAAAAAGAAAGAAAGAAAGAAGAAAGAAGAAAGAGAGAAAGAAAGAAAGAAGAGAGAGAGAGAGAGAGAGAGAGAGAGAGAGAGAGAGAGAGAGAGAGAGAGAGAGAGAGAGAGTAAGAAAAGCAACCACTACTTGAAGCACAGGCGGGGCACTGCTATCTCTCCAGCCCCGTTGTGCACTGGGCTCTCTACTGCTATAACGTACAGTGTCTTTTATGGGCTGAACGCACGCAAGGGGTATGCTATAGGCGGTTCTTATAAGGGGATAAGTTATTCCATACGCCCAGCGATGCGTATATTACTTGCGGGGCGGGGATACTTGCATGTGTGGGAGGATGTTATTGAGGGGGAAGGGCGGGGTGGAGGGAGGGGGTTGAAAGGAAGAGAGGAGGGTAGGGGAAGGGAGGGAGGAGGAGGGAGGGGATGGAGGGAGGAGGGAAGGGGTTGAAAGGAAGAGGAGGGTAGGGGAAGGGAGGGGAGGAGGGAGGGAAGGGAGGAGGAGGGAAGGGGTTGAAAGGAAAGAGGAGGGGGAAGGGGGGAGGAGGAGGAGGGGGGGAAGGGGAGGAGGGAATGGGTTGAAGAAAAGGGGAGGGAAGGGGAAGGAAGGTTTGGGAGGGGGGAGAGAGAGAAAGGAGACTATGAGGGCAGAGGGAAGGAGAGATGGGAAAGGGAGGGTGAAAGAGTGAGAAGGAAGGAGGGAGGGAGGGGTAGAGGGCAGGAGGGAAGGAGAAGGTGGGAGGGGCAGGGAGATAGAGGATGGTAGAAGGAAATGATGAAAAGGAGGAACAGAGTGAGTGGGAGATGGCAGAAAAGAAAAAGGGAAAGACAGAGAGGGGAGCCATATATGCTCGCTCAGACTTCAATATCGGAGCGAAAAAGACAAAGACAGACTCAAAGAACGCTCATAATTCAAGTTAAAACGTTAAAAAAGAAAAGAAAAAGAAATCGTAAATATCCCCACACACAAAACTGAAACCAAATATAA
>NW_020871681.1:82500-90000 GCF_003789085.1 Penaeus vannamei | reverse complement strand
AAACAACAATAAGAAAACAAGGAAATGTAAACAACAAATAACAACACCACACACCACTAACATAACGCACTTTTCCCTGCCTCCACACCCAGGCAAAAGTAAGTGCTAAGTGGGCCAAGGTGTGATGGTCGTAATGGGCGTGTTATTAAGTGTTAATTCGGTACGTTACGGTTGTAGGGATAAGATTATGAATGGCTTGTGGTGGAATTGAGGTTTGTTTGTTTTTTCTCTGGTTATTGGTTTGATAGAATTTTGTATTTTGGTTTGTTTATTTCAGTATTTATATTTTTGTGTATTTTGTTTTGTTGTTGGTGTATTTTTTTTTATGTTTATGTGCTGATATTTTTGGTGTATTCCATTATTTGTTTTTGATTATCGGATTTTAGATGTTTTCGCATTTGAATATTGATGTTTATTGCTCATTACACGCACACATGCACACACACACACACACACACACACACACACACACACACACACACACACACAACACAACACACAACACACACACACACACACACACACACACACACACACACGAATACATACATACACGTCACGCCGATAAAGCACAAACTTTTCCGAACATTTAAGAGTCAAAGCCAGAGAATCTTTCGGAAAGATGTCGGTGTTCTAGATCTTGCGGCTGAGTAGCGAGTTCGGGCCGTATGTTGGAACCGTTTTCAAAATCCACATTTTCTTGAGAAAGCTTTAGATTTTTTGATGTATGTGGGTGTATCACGAAGCAAGGGAATTTTGCTTTTATATGTAGGGTATGTGTGTTTGTTTCTAGGTTCTCTCTCTGTCTGTCTGTCTGTCTCTGTCTCTCTCTCTCTCTCTCTCTCTCTCTCTCTCTCTCTCTCTCTCTCTCTCTCTCTCTCTCTCTCTCTCTCTCTCTCTCTCCTCTCTCTCTCTCTCTCTCCTCTCTCCCTCTCCCTCTCTCCCTCTCTCCCTCTCTCCCTCTCCCTCCCTCCCTCCCTCCTCCCCCTCCCCCCTCCCCCTCTCCCTCTCCTCCCCCTCCCTCTCCTCTCCCTCTCCCTCTCCCTCTCCCTCTTAATAAATATACAAGTGCGTGTAAATATCAACTATATCTATATTTATCTATCCATCTACATATATTTGCGTTTGTATGTTTGCATTCCTGTATATACTTAAATATCTATCTATACCTTTTTTGTCCGTTCTGTCTACGCACACATGTACACAGACACAAACACACACACACACAAATAATGTAAACACCACTATGAATACGTACATACACATATTCAAGACAGACTGATAAGTTTTCATTACGTAAAAAAACTAGAAATATATAATAAAATCAATGTAGAATGATGAAGAGATGCAGAATTTGAGGGGATATGGAGTGGAAAACTTCATGAGGTAGAAATTTAAGAATTAGGACGTAAAAGAAAGAGAGAAAGAAGGAAAGAAAGAAAGAAAGAAGGAAAATGTGGGGTAGATTAAATGATTAGACGATTAGATTCCTGATTGCGAGTGTGAGATAGATAGATAGATGTATAGATGGGTTGATAAGAAAATTAGATAGGTAGATGGATTGATAAGAAAGATGGATGGATGGATAGATTGATAAATAGTTGATAGTTGAAATAATGGGTGATGATAGTGATAGTAATAGATAGCGCTGATAATGATGATGGTAATTCCAATAACAATGATAAACGAATGAATGAGATCAAGTAAGTAAATAAACAAACGAGATAAGAACAATACAATAACAAAAAACCAGCCTCATGATAATAAGAAAACAACAATAATAACAGGGTAAAAAATATTACTTCAAATGAAAACAGGACTTGCAACCCTCCTCTCCCCCTCCCCTCTCCTAACCCCCCCACCCTCCCTCCCTCCCCCCTCCCCCCTCTCCCAACCCCCCCCAGCCTCCCCTCTCCCCTCCCACCCCCAGCCTCCCTCTCCTAACCCCCCCCAGGCCCTCCCTCTCCCTAACCCCACCCAGCCTCCCCTCTCCCTAACCCCCCCCCCCTCCCCTCTCCCTAACCCCTAACCCAGCCTCCCCTCTCCCTAACCCCCACCCAGCCTCCCCTCTCCCTAACCCCCCACCCAGCCTCCCCTCTCCCTAACCCCCCACCAGCCTCCAGCCTCCCCTCCCCTAGCCCCTCTCCCTAACCCCACCCGCCTCCCTCTCCCTAACCCCCCAGCTCCGCCCACCATACCATTTTTGAAAAGACCGCGCAGCCTTTTCGCCCAGCGGCTCATTTGCATACGACGCCCGCCGCCGCCGCCGCCGCTGCAATTGCGCTGCGGTGGAGATTGCAGCGGCGGCGGAACTGTAACATGACCGGGCGAAATAGCGGCTGTTAAACCACGCGGAGGAGTTTAATGGCGAGGTTTTTAATTACGTTTTTTTTGGGGGGGAAGGGTTGGGGGGAGGGAGGGGGAGGGGTAGGGGGTTGGGAAGGGGGGAGGGAGGGGGAGGGGGTTGGGATAGGGGAGGGAGGGGGAGGGGGTTGGGATAGGGGGACGGAGGGGGAGGGGGGGTTGGGATAGGGGGGAGGGAGGGGGAGGGGTTGGGATAGGGGGGACGGAGGGGGAGGGGTGTTGGGATAGAGGGAAGGAGGGGGAGAGGGGTTGGGATAGGGGGGAGGGAGGGTGGGAGGATCTTATTGGCGTAGGTGGGGAGGAAGGAGGGGGGCAGGGAGGGAAGGGGTAGGGAGGGATGGAGGGAGAAAGGGAAGGAAGATGGTGGGGGGGAGGAAGGGGAGATGGAAATATAGAGGAAGAGAGATACATATAGATGGATAAAAAAAGCTAGAGAGACGGAGAAAGAGAGCTAGAGAGAGAGAGAGTGAGAGAGAAGATATATATATATATATATATATATATATATATATATATATATATATATATAGAGAGAGAGAGAGAGAGAGAGAGAGAGAGAGAGAGAGAGAGAGAGAGAAGATAGGTAGATAGAATAGATAGATAGATAGATAGAAGAAGAGAGAGAGAGAGAGAGAGAAGACATAAGAGAGAGAGGGGGGAGGAAAGAGATGAAAGAAAAAAAAATAAGAATAACAGAAGACACAGACAGAGACAGACAGATGGAAAGTGGTGGGGTGGGGGATTCGCACAAGACGCAACGGCGGCAGACTCCGACAAACACGCCCACGAACACGACTACCGCAAAACCGCTCCAAAGATGCTCTATATACACATATGTTCATTTATACAGTGACCCACACACCAATGTGCTTGCATACGTACATACATATGGATACCTGCATACGTACATACATTTAGATACCTGCATACGTACATACATATGGATACCTGCATACGTACATACATTTAGATACCTGCATACGTACATACATTTTAATACCTGCATACGTACATACATTTAGATACCTGCATACGTACATACATTTAGATACCTGCATACGTACATACATTTAAATACCTGCATATGTACATACATGGATATTTGTACATACATTTAGATACCTGCATACGTACATACATTTAGATATCCTGCATACGTACATACATTTAGATACCTGCATACGTACATACATTTAGATACCTGCATACGTACATACATTTAGATACCTGAATACGTACATACATTTAGATACCTGCATACGTACATACATATGGATACCTGCATACGTACATACATTTAGATACCTGCATACGTACATACATTTAGATACCTGCATACGTACATACATTTAGATACCTGCATACGTACAGATCGTAGATAAACACAGACACAAGGTTTTTCATACATACGGTTCGTACTTTCATACGTTTATCATGCGTGCATTACGTACAGTACACAGTACATACATACATACGTACATACGTACATACATACGTCTTCACACACACACACACACCTCTCTCTCTCTCTCTCTCTCTCTCTCTCTCTCTCTCTCTCTCTCTCTCTCTCTCTCTCTCTCTCTCTCTCTCTCTCTCTCTCTCTCTCTCTCTTCTTCTTCTTCTTTTTCTTCGTCTTTACTTCTTCTTCTTTACTCCCCCCCACCTCTCTCTCTCTCTCTCTTTCTCTCTCTCTCTTTCTCTCTCTCTCTTTCTCTCTCTCTCTCTCTCTCTCTCTCTCTCTCTCTCTCTCTCTCTCTCTCTCTCTCTCTCTCTCTCTCTCTCTCTCTCTCTCTCTCCTCTCTTATCTTCTTCTGTTTCTGCATCTGCTTCTGCTTCTTCTTTCGTTTTCTCGTTTTCTTCTTCTTTATTGTTTTTTTTCTCTCTGTCTCACCTGGCAGTTACTGTGGCCTGAGGCTGTGTGTTCCGCGCTTCAGTTCTCTTTGTTTGTTTGTTGGAGGGAGAGGGAGAAGGTGAGAAAGAGGGAGGGGAGAAGGTGAGGGGAGGGAGAGGGAGGGGAGAGGGAGAGGGTAAGGTGAGGGAGAGGGAGGGGGAAAGGTGAGGGAGGGGGAGAAGGTGAGGGAGAGGGAGAGGGAGAGGGGGAGGGAGAGGAGAAAGATGAGGGAGGAGAGGGGGAGAAGGTGAGGGAGGAGGGGAAGTGAGGGAGTGGAGAGGGAGAGGAGAAAGATAAGGATGAGAGGGGAGAGAGGAGGGCGAGGGTAAGGGTGAGAGGAGGGGTAGGGAGAGGGGAGAAGGTGAGGGTGATGGGGGGTGTGAGGGGTGAGAGGGAGAGGAGAAGGTGAGGGTGATGTGTGAGGGTGAGGGTGAGAGGAAGGGTTAGGGAGAGGGAGAAAGGAGGAGAGGGCGAGGGGGAGGCTAAGAGGGTAGGGGATAAGGAGAGGGGAAGATGAAGGTGAAGGTGAAGAGGAGAAAAATAAAGAAGAGGGAATGGGTGATGGTGAGGGTTGTGAATAAAAGGAAGAGAAAAAGGAGAGAGAGAGAGAGGGCGAGCAAGAGGTGAAAAGGTGGAAGATGAGGGAAGAGGGAGAGGGAGGGATACGATAAAGTGCGGAAGAGGGTGAGAACGAAAACCAGAGAGAGGAAAAGGGTGAGAGAGTGAGAGGTGGATGAGGATGTTCGAATGTATATGAGCACCTCGTTGTGCAGTCTCTCGGCTCTGCGCATATCCTCCATTCATCCGCCTCTTCTATTTCTCCTCCTCCTCCTCATATTCTCTTTCTCTCTCTCTCTGTCTCTCTCTCTCTCTCTCTGTCTCTCTCTCTCTCTCTCTCTCTCTCTCTCTCTCTCTCTCTCTCTCTCTCTCTCTCTCTCTCTCTCTCTCTCTCTCTTCTCTCTCTTCTCTCTTCCTCTCTCTCTCTCTCTCTCTCTCTCTCTCTCTCTCTCTCTCTCTCTCTCTCTCTCTCTCTCTCTCTCTCTCTTCTCTCTCTCTCTCTCTCTCTCTCTGACCCCCCCCCCTCCCTCCCCACCGCCCTCATGCTCTCTCTCTCTCTCTCTCTCTCTCTCTCTCTCTCTCTCTCTCTCTCTCTCTCTCTCTCTCTCTCTCTCTCTCTCTCTCTCTCTCTCTCTCTCTCTCTCTCTCTCTCTCTCTGACCCCACCCCCTCCCTCCCCACCGCCCTCATGCTATCGGCAGCATCGAGAGGCCCTCATGAATAGCTCTGGCCATGTTCCCGACCGCATATCTATGAGGCTGGCTATTTTATTTGCATTTTATTTGTCTATTTATTAATTTATCTGCTTATTTATTTATTAGTGAGCCTTCTGGTCGCTGTTGTCTTATGCAATAGGCGGGTAGTCTTTTTCTGCTGGGCGGGGGAGAGGGAGGGAGGGGAGTGGGTGGGGGGTGAGGTGGGGGTGGGGCCTGAGGGAGGAGTGAGGCGGAGGGGGAGGGGGAGGGGTACAAGTAGCTTCTTGAATCCATCCTTTCATTTTCCTGATCTCCTCCTCCCTCCTGTCTCCTCCTTCTCTCACACCTTCTTGTCTGATTCCCCCGTCTTCTCAATTTTTTTTTTTTTTTATTTCCCTTCTTGCTCTCCCTTTGTTTTTTCATCTCCTCTTTCTTTCTTCCTTCTCTCCCCTCCCTTTCTTTCTCCTCGTTCTCCCTTTCTTTTCCTCCTCCACCTCCCCTTTTTCTTCCTCCTACCCTTCTTTTCCTCCTCCACCTCCCCTTTCTTCTTTCTCCTCCTACCCTTCTTTCTCCTCCTCCTCCACCTCCCATTTCTTCTTTTCCTCCTATTCTTCTCTCTCCTCCTCCTCCCCTCCCTCCCCCTTTCTCTCCTCCTCCCCCTCGCCTTCTCACCCCTTCTCTCTTCCTCCCCGTCCCCTTTCTTCTCCTCCTCCTCTGTCCCTTTCTCCCTGACCTCCCCCACCCTCCCCCCCCCTCCCCTCCCCTCCCCCACCCTCCTCCTCTCCTCCCCCTCCTCCCCTCCCATCCCCAGCCGCCAGCAGTGTTGCAACAAAAGGTAGTAGTAAAAAAAAAAAAAAAAAAAAAAAAAAAAAAAAAAAAAAAAAAAAAAAAAAAAAAAGAGAGAGAGAGAAAAAAAAGGAGAAAAAAACTTATGATATCTGGGTTTGATGAGACCTTCACCCGTCGGCGCCCTGACCTTCACAGAAGCTTTTCTGTTGGTAATAAAAGATTGTGTTACTTTTATTGTGGTTATTGTAGTTATTTATTGTTTTGATCATCATCATTATTAATATCTTCATCATCATCATCTTCTTCTTCCTCTTTATCTTATTGTTTTAATCATTATCATCATCATCATTACTATTACAACTATTATCATTATTATTATTATTATTATTATTATTATTATTATTATTATTATTATTATTATTATTATTACTATTACTATTATTATCAATATTAGTATTGTTGCTGTTGTTATTATTCCTGTTACTATTGTAAAGGGAAAAAAATGCTAATCAGAATCAATTTAAAGAATACATTTCTTCTTCTCTGCCAGTGTGTGACTGCTTTTGCCAAATGACCGGAAATAAGTGCTTGCGCGCACGCACTCTTGCTAAAGGGAGCTCAAGGAAGACGAAACACTCGAGCTCTGATTACACACCCTGGGGGAGGCACAGTTACCCGGATGTAAACAGCTGAGACGGAGAGAGAGAGAGAGAGAGAGAGAGAGAGAGAGAGAGAGAGAGAGAGAGAGAGAGAGAGAGAGAGAGAGAGAGAGAGAGAGAGAGAGAGAGAGAGAGTGAGTGAGAGAGAGAAAAAAGAGAGATAGAGAGTGAGAGAGAGAGATAGATAGAGAGAGAGAGAGGCACAGACAGATTGGTAGATATAGATAGAGATTTGCGGGGAGGGGAGGAGGGAAAGAAAGGGTAGGAGGGAGGAGCAAGGGATAGGAGAGGGAAGGAAGGAGGGAGAGGAGAGGGAAGAAGGAGAGAAGAGAGGGAAGAAGGGGAGAGAGAGGGAGGCAGGGAGAGAAGATGGAAGAAGGGAGACAGACAGAAGGAACCTTGAGTCAACAATTTCACATAAGTCTCCCAATCTCCCCCCCCCCCCCGACCCCCTAGCAATAAGCGACCTTGATGCTATGCTGCAAGTATCATTCCCGAATTGATACAGCATAAGCTTCCATAACCGTAAGAAATAAGAAGGCATT
>NW_020871681.1:65000-77500 GCF_003789085.1 Penaeus vannamei | reverse complement strand
TGAGATGCTAATAAACAAGGGGAAGAAATTGCAGGTTAATGATGACTGGCGAAATTATGTGCTTTGGGAGAGGGAGAGGTGGAAGGAGAGGGGGGAAAGGGGGAGAAGACGAGGGGAGAAGACGAGGGGAAAGGAGAAGGAAAGGGGGAGAAAAGGGGAGAAGACGAGGGGGAAAGGGGAGAAGACGAGGAAAGGAGAAGGAGAGGGGGGAAAGGGGAGAAGAAGGGGGAAAGGGGGGAGAAGGGAGGGGAGGGGGAAAGGGGAGAAGACGAGGGGGGGAAAGGGGGGAGAAGGAGAAGGGGGGAAAGGGGAGAAGGAAGAGGGGGGAAGACGAGGGGGAAAGGGGAGAAAGAGGGGGAAAGGGGAGGAGAGGGAAAGGGGAGAAGAAGAGGGGAAGGAGAGGGGAAAGGGGAGAAGACGAGGGGGAAAGGGGAGAAGGAGAGGGAAGGGAGGGGGGAAAGGGAGAAGAGAGGGGCAAGGAGAGGGGAAGGAGAGGGGGAAAGGGAGAAGAAGGGGGAAGGAGAGGGGGAAATGGGGAGAAGACGAGGGGGAAAGGGGTGAGAAGGAGCAGGGGGGAAAGGGGGAGAAGACGAGGGGGAAAGGGGGAGAAGGACGGAGGAGGAAAGGGGAGAAGGGGGGGAAAGGGGAGAAGACGAGGGGAAAGGGGGAGAAGGAAGATGGGGGAAAGGGGGAGAAGACGAGGGGAAGGGGGAAAAGGGGAGAAGGAGAGGGGGGAAAGGGGGAGAAGACGAGAAAGGGGGAGAAGGAGAGGGAAAGGGGGAAAGACGAGGGGGAAGGGAGAAGAAGAGGGGAAGGAGAGGGGAAAGGGGGAGAAGACGAGGGAAAGGGGAGAAGGAAGAGGGAAGGAGAGGGGGGGAAAGGGGGAGAAGGACGAGGGGGAAAGGGGAGCAGAGGGAGAGGGGAAGGAGAGGGGGAAAGGAGGAAGGACAAAGGGGGAGAAGACGAGGGGAAAGGGGGAGAAGACGGGGGGGAAAGGGGGATAAGACGCAGAGGAAAGGGGAGAAGGAGAGGGGGGGAAAGGTGGGAGAAAGACGAGGGAAAGGGGAGAAGACGAGGGTGAAAGGGGGGAAGGAGAGGGGGAAGGGGGAGAAGACGAGGGGGAAAAGGGGATGAAGGGAGGGGAAGAGAGGGGAAAAGGGGAGAGACGAGGGGGAAAGGGAGAAGAGAGGGGGGAAAAGGCGGGGAAGAGAGGGGGATTGCGATGAAGAAGAGGGAAGGAGAGGGGGAAAGGGGGAGAAGGACGAGGGGAAACGGAAGGGAGAAGGAGAGGGGAAGGAGAGGGGGGAAATGACGGGAAGAAGACGCAGGGAAAAGGGGAGATTGGGGAGGAGAGGGAAAGGGGAGAAGACGAGGGGGAAAGGGGGAAAGGACTGAGGGGGGAAAGGGGGATGAAGACTGGGGAAAGGGGAGAAGGAGAGGGGAAGGAGAAGGAGAAGGAGAAGGGGGAAAGAAGGACGAGGGGGAAAGGGGGAGTAGAGAGAAGGGGGAAAGGGGAGAAGACGAGGGGAAAGGGGGATGAAGACGAGGCGGGAAAGGGGGAGAAGCGATGGGATGGGGAAAGGGGAGATGACGGGAGGAAAGGGAGAAAGAGAAGGGGGGAGAAGGAAGGGGAAAGGGGAGAGAAGGAGAAGGGAGGGGGAAAGGGGAGAGACGAGGGGAAAGGGAGAGAAGAAGGGAGAGGGGGAAAGGACGAGAAGACGAGGGGGAAAGGGTGAGGTGGAAAGGGGAGAAGACAGAAAAGGAAGGGAGACAGGGGGAGAAGGAGAAAAGAGGCGGAAATGAAGAAGATAGCCGAGAGGAAGGGGAAGGAGGAGAGGGAAAAAGGGTAATAGTAAGGAGAAGAAGGAAGAGGAGAGGGAGAGAAAAGCATAAGAGAAAAGTAAAGGGGAGAAGGAGACAGGAGAGAGGAAAGAGAATGGAGAGATAAAGGAGTGAGAGGGAAAATTAGAGAGCGGGAGAGGGGAAAGGGAGGGAAAAGAGAGAAGAATGGAGAGGGAGCAAGCGATAAAGATAAGAAAGTAAGAGAGGGAGGGAAGAGGGAATTAGAGAAAAGGAAAGCAGAAAGAGTTGGAAAATAATGATGAGTGGAAGGACTTAGAGAAAGGGGGAGGAAGGAGAGGGGAGAGGGAAAGGAGAGAGGAGAGGAATTAGAAAGGAAGGAGAGGATCAAGAAACTTGAGAGAGGGAAGAGAGGAAAGGAAATTAAATAAAAGGAGAGAAAAAAAATGAGGGTAGCGAAAGGAAGGGATTGAGAAAGGAGAAAGAAAGAGTGAAAAGGGAGAGATAGAAAGGGTGGAAGAGTTTAAGAAAAGAGAAAGCAGAGGAAGTTAAATGGAGAGGAAATAGAGAGTAAAAAAAGGGAGAGGGGAAAGAGATGGGAAGGAGACAGGTTGACAGTGGGGAAGAGAGGGGAAACTTTTAAAGGCAAAGAGAGAAGAAGAACCGGAAATGAAAGCGGGAAGACAGGGGAAGAGAGAGAAAAGAAAGAGACGGAGAGTGGGGGAGAGGAGACGGACTAAAAAAAGAAACAAGAAAAGGGAGAAAATGATATGTGTACATATATACAATATATAATAAATATATATATATAATATATATAATACTACTAATATATATATATATGTATGTATATATATATATATATATGTACATATAGCTATATATGATATATATATATATATGTACGGGCACACGCACACGCACACACACGCACACACACACCACACACACACACACACCACACACACACACACACACACACACACACCACACACACACACACACACACACAGTACATACAATATAAGTATATATATATATATATATATATATAAATATATATATATATATAGTATATATATAATATATATATATATATATATACTACACGAAGAATAAGGACGAAAAGACAAAGATTGAAAGGAATGTGTGAGAGGAAGATAAAAAAGGGGAGAGCACGGAGAGAGAGAGGAGAGAGAGAGGAGAAAGAGAGAGAGGAAAAGAGAGAGAGAGAGAGAGAGAGAGAGAGAGAGAGAGAGAGAGGAGAGATCGAGAGCCAGTGAAGAGAGAGAGAGAGAAGAGAGACGAGAGAGAGAGAGAGAAAGAAAGAGAAAATATAGTTGTTGAATATATAGTCTCTTTCACTATTTCTCGTCCTCTTCTCCTTCCTCTTCCTTTCCCTCTCCCTTTCCTTCTCCCTCTCCTCTCCTCCTCCTCCGTCTAGCACCACGTCACAACTAATTCGCATTTCTCTTCACTTTTTTATTTAAATCCATTCATTATTTCATTTATATTTACTCCCCGATCTTTCTCTTTGCAGGTAAAAAATCTCAACACGTTTTCCAAACACGCTGACTCCCGTATGTCTGTCTGTAAGTACGATTATCCATAGGCCTATCTCTGAATGCCATATGTGTGTGTGTGTGTGTGTACGCATATGTGTGTGTGTGTGATTGTGTGTGTGTGTGTGTGGTGTGTGTGGTGTGTGTGTGTGTGTGTGTGTGTGTGTGTGTGTGTGTGTGAGAGAGAGAGAGAGAGAGAGAAGAGAGAGAGAGAGAGAGAGACGAGAGAGAGAGAGAGAGGAGAGAGAGAGAGAGAGAAGGCTAGCGAGCGAATGAGCGAACGAGCGAACGAGGAGAGAGAGAGAACGAGAACGAGAAAGAGAAAGAAAAGTTGAGAGCGGGGAAGGGGGGGGGGAGGGGTGATAAAAGGAATGTAAAATGTAACCTGTTCTGTATCGTTCATTAGCAGTGAAGCGTTAAATATAATCGTTCACCGTTAAGCTTTTTTTTCATCTTTAACTTGAATGAGGAAGTTAGACCAGGAAACATCGACCATAATTTTAGGAAAATTCGCCACACAGAAAAGGAAAATGCTGAGAATCTCTGTTTGCTTCTGCCTATCTGTCTGTCTGTGTGTGTGTCTGTCTGTCTGTCTGTCTGTTTGAGTTTGTAATAGGTGAAGTTTCGAGATATTCATGTGGCATTCTAGAGGGATTAATATTTTTTAGAGGTTATGGATTGCATAATCAAGCACCTGTCAGTCTGAATTGCAAGCAAGATGCAGGGAGAAGAAGGAGAAGGATAGAGTGAGGGAGGAGAAAAGGGAGAGGGAGAGAGTGAGGGAGGAGAAAAGGAGAGAGGGAGAGAGATGAGAGGAGAGGAGGAAGAGCGAGATGGAGAGGGAGAGGGTGAGGGAGGGGGAAAAGGGAGAGGGAGAGAGTGAGGGGAGAATAAAGGAAGAGCGAGATGGGAGAGGGAGAAGGTTGAGGGAGGAGATAGAAAGAAGAGAGGAGAGAGGGTGAAGGAGAGTGAGAGGGAGATAAAGAAAGATTATATCTTTGGAGATCAGACAACCATTCTCTTTCCGCCAATGCTCCGTATGTCCAATAAACTCTTTTAAACGTCTTTGCATCGTGTGCGTCAATATATTTGCTTCATCTTGGCTCATTTACTTCCACAATAAGCTAAAGCCAATCACGAAACGTAACAGTAATATACACTTCTATTATCGAACGCACGTCATATATTCAAATAGTTCAAGCTATACGACGATACCTCTTTGTTTGGCAAATATAACGCCGAGTCATTTATTATATTTTACGCTCGTTACCCCCTCTTTACCTCGTTCCTCGCGGCTCCGTTTTCTTTGAAGATGCCAAACCCTGAGTAATGTTAAATAACTTTGTTGATTGGCAGACCATTACAGACCAAAGAAAACGGGATCTCAGGCGCATAAATTTTCCAGCTGATTACCCTTGATGGTTATGGCAGCGTTTATTAACTGGTTTTAAGTGCGTAGCCCTCGCCGGTCCGTATTAAGAGCGTTTCGGTTCTGACTTTATCTTATTTGGGTGATAAGTTTTGGTTTTATGGAATGTTTTTGGATTAAGTGGTTGTGCGCGCGTGTGTGTGTGTGCGTCTGCTGTATGTGTGTGTGTGTGTGTGTGTGTGTGTGTGTGTGTGTGTGTGTTGTGTGTGTGTGTGTGTGTGTGTGTGTGTGTGTGTGGTGTGTGTGTGTGTGTATGTGTGTGTGTGTGTGTGTGTGTGTGGTGTGTGTGTGGTGTGTGTTAGATTTACATATCGTGGTGCAAGTGAGTAGTAATGTACGTGCATACACGGTCGTATGTTCTCGTGAAAAGAGTCATTTATTTACTCAGTTACTCGCTTGGTGATCCAATGACTCGCTCGCTTACTCTCTCTCGCTCTCAGGCTCATGCTCTTCCTCTCAGGCCAGACACCTCCCCCTCTATCTTCCTCTCATCTTCCCTTTTTTTGTCTTTTCCCTCCTCCTCCCCTGCATCTCTCTACCCTCTCTCTCCTTCTCTCTCCCCCCTTCCCTCTTTTTTCCCTCTCTTTTCTCCCTCCCCTTCCCCCCTCCTTTCCTATCTAAACTCTCCATTCCACCCCCTGGGCTCTCCGCCTCCCTGTCTCCTCTCCTTCATCTCTTCCTCCTATCCGCTCCCTCCCTTCCTCTTCCCCCCTTTCCTCTTTCTTTCCTCCCTTCCCTCCTTCCCGCCACCTCTCTCTCTCACCTACCTTCTCTCCCTCCTCCCTCCCCCCTTCCCTCTTCCTCTCCCTTCTTCTCCCCTATTCCCTCTTTTCTTTCCATCCTTCCGCTCCTTCCCCCCCCTCTTTCTCTCTCCACACTACCTTCCTCCATCTGTCCTTCCACCTCCTCCCTCCCCCTTACCCTCTTCTCCCCCTTCCCTCTTTCTTTCCATCCCCTTCCTCCTTCCCCCCCTCTCTCTCTCACCTACCTTCTCTCCCTCCCTCCCTCCCTCCCTTCCCTCTTCCTCTCCCTTCTTCTCCCCTTTCCCTCTTTCTTTCCATCCCCTTTCCTCCTTCCCCCCCCCCCTCTTCTCTCTCTCACTACCTTCTCTCCATCCATCGTCCTTCCACCTCCTCTCTCCTCCCCTTTCCTTCCTTCTCCCCCCTTGGCCTTCTTTTCTTTCATCCCTTCCCTCCTTCCATCCTTCTCTCTCTCACTTACGCTTCTCTCATCTCTTCCTTCTTCTCTCCCCTCCCTCCCCTTCCCTCTCCTCTCCCTCCTCCCTTTCCTCTTTCTTTCCATCCCCTTCCCTCCCCCCCCCTCTCTCTCTCTCACTTACCTTCCCTCTCTCCTTCCTTCCTCGCTCCCTCCTCTCCCTCCCTCCCTCCCTCCTCTCTCCTCTTTCCCTCTTCTTTCCATCCCCTTCCTCCTTCCCTCCTCCCCCCCCCTTTCCTTCTCACCTACCTTCTCTCTCTCCTTCTTCTCCTCCCTCCCTCTCTCCCTCCGTCTCCATCTCTTCCTTCCTCTCCTCCCTCCCTCCGTGTCCTCCTCCCTCCCTCCCTCCCTTCCCTCTCCCTCTCCCTCCTTCTCCCCTTTCCTCTTTCTTTCATCCCCTTCCTCCTTCCCCTCCCTCTCTCTCTCTCACCTACCTTCCCTCTCTCCTTCTTCTCCTCCCTCCCTCTTCCCCTCCCTCTCCATCTCTCCTTCCTCTCCCTCCCTCCTCTCCCTCCGCTCCCTCATCCCCTCCTCTCTCCTCCCTCGCCTCCCTCCGCTCCCTGCCATCCCCTCCCTAAAGACACCCTGGAATAAACCCCCTTCGCTTTCCCTCATTACGGCTGACACCAACAAGCAGAGACGGAAAAAGGTTGTCAATGAAAGAGCAAAATTTCGCCCTGTCATACATGCTGTGGGGCTTCCGGTGTGTTCCGGCTTCTCTTCTCTCTGGCTGTCTTTCTCTTTTTATCTTTCTCTTTTCTGTTTTTTTTTCTGTGTCTCTTTCGTGCTATTTCAGTCACTCTCTTTCCTTGCTCTCCTCGCGTTTCGCTCTCTGTCTGTCTGTCTGTCTCTCTCTCTCTGTCTGTCTGTTTGTCTGCTCTCTCTCTCATCGTCTCTCTCTCTCTCTCTCTCTCCTTCTCTCTCTCTCTCTCATCTTCACATCTCTCTCTCTAATCTCATCCTCATCTCTTTCTCCTCTCTCTCTCTCTCGTCTCTCTCTCTCTCTCTCTCCCTGTTGGTCTCTCCTCCCTCCCTCTTCCCCATCGCCCTCCTTGCGCCTCCGCTCCTCTCTGCGCTCCTTCTTTCCCGTCATCCTCTACGCTCCTCCTTCCCTCTCAGCGTCGCTCACGCCTCTCCCTCTTTCTTCTCTCCGTCTCCCTCCCTCCCCTCCCTCTTCGTCTCTCCTCCCTCCCTCACGGCCTCCCTCTTCTCTCTCCCCTCACCCCCTCTCGTCCTGCCTCCTTCCCTCCCCTGCCCTCTTCTGCTTCTCCCTCACTTCCCTGTCCGCCGATCCATCCTCGTGCGTTTCCCACAATAGCGCCCGTCCCTCCAGTCTGCCATCCATCGTCGTCCTCCGACCTAGTCTCCTCGCCCGCACTTTAGATACTNATAAAGGATAACAATTAAAGTGAAAAAGACGAAGGAGTGGAAGGCAATGCAATAAAAAAATACTATTACCAAGCACATGAATCACAGGTCGTCGTATGTGATCAATATCATTTTTTTTTCTCTTTTTTTCTCTTCTTTTCTTTTTCTTTTTCTTGTTCTTGTTCTGTGCATTCACGCAGATGAGCTATTGATTCACACCCATTACACAGAAAGTTTTTCAATCTCATTTTTTTTCCCTTTCTCAGTGAAAATAAATAGATCCATAAAATTAACGAGTACGAAAGAAAACGTTTCCTGTAATCAGTATGGAGACGTTTTCGGTGTTTTGACGGGGAAATTATAGGTGTTTTTGCCCGTATCATTTTCTGCGGTTTAGTTCTGTTTATTTTTTTTGTTCTTTTTTGCTTGTCAGTGATTATTTTTTTTATTTTTCGTCGGTACCTGTGGTAATGACCATGAGGAGGCGGTTGGTGATCCATATAATGGTGATGTTGATACAGTTTTAGTAAATTTTCTTCCATTTTCGCCGTCATTATCACACACATTCTGTTGAATATTTGTTTTGTTTTATAAGATTATTTTAATCACCATTACTGTCTCCTTTGTTCTCATAAGCCATAGCATCCTTGAGGTTTATTGTCTGTTACTGAGTACTAACGACTTAAAGAGATTGTCCTGTACTGTGCATTTTCCATCTTTTTTGTAAGATTCATTGTACGGACAGTCTGTTATTTTGAACCATAATAGTACAACAGTAATATAAAAAGCACAGTACCCTGTCATCACCCAAATATTTGCCATTATATAATGCGTAATGTGTAGTTTCTGTAAACAGAGAGAGAGAGGAGAGAAGAGAGAGAGAAGAGAGAGAGGAGAGAGAGAGAGAGAGAGAGAGAGAGAGAGAGAGAGAGAGAGAGAGAGAGAGAGAGAGAGAGAGAGAGAGAGAGAGAGAGAGAGAGAGAGAGAGAGAGATGTCTCGCTTGACCACCTATGCCTCCCCAATTCAACGGGGGGCCAAGTGTTATCATATTATACTTAAGGGCAATCAGGGGTAGAGCCAACCTCCCCCCCTCCCCCCCCCCCACCCTTTCGGAGGGAGCTCAAAGATGGGATTTTAGGTGTCCTTGTAGAGGGAGGGCGGATGGGAGGGGGGGGGGCAGAGGGGAGGGGGGCAGGAAGAGAGGCTAAGGTCACGAGATTGCTGTTGTTGTTATTGTTTTTTTATATTGCTTAAGCTTCTTCGCCTTCTTTTTTCATTTTTTCTCTCTCCTTTGGTGCGTGTTGCGTGGAGGGTCGCTATCCAAGCCCTTTTTTCGTTCTGATGGGGGGGGGGGGAGGGGGAGGCGGCCAAGGGATCATGATCCAAAAACGTCGCTGTGGCTTCGCGACGCCTCGATGGGCTCCGGCCGGCGGCAATTTGTGGCTTAAGGAAACGGTTCGCCATTTTGGCAGACTCCCTCCCTCTCTCCTCCTCCCCTTCCCTCCTTTCGGTCCTTGGTCTCTCTCTCCACTTTAAGTCCCCTCCAACCCACCCCCACCTCCTCATCCCGACCTTGGTCCTCTCTCCATCTCTCCCCTTCACCCCCTTCCTCTTCCCCTGCCCCTCCCCCTTCCCCTTGCTCCATTCACTCCCTCTCTTTCCCTCCTCCCAATCCTTTGCCCTTATCCCTCCTCCGTTCATCCTCCCTCCTTCCTCCTGCCGCTCCTTCGCCGATCCCCACTCCTCTTCTATCCCCAATCCTTTTTTATTCTTCTCCGTGACTTTTTTTTTATCGTCTAGTGTGTTTTAAAAATTGCAGGAGATGGAGGAAGGGACACAAAGATCTCATAATGATATTGCAGCTGTTGTCTTCTTTACATGATTATAAGATTGTCGAAATTGACTTCTCGGTAGTGCGTGCGCATGTGTGTTAGTTTGTGTGTGTTTTTGTTTGTGTGCTTCTGTGTGTGTGTGTGTGTTTTTGTTTGTGTGCTTGTGTGTGTGTGTGTGTGTGTGTGTGTGTGTGTGT
Source organism: Penaeus vannamei (assembly GCF_003789085.1). Lineage (NCBI taxonomy): Eukaryota > Metazoa > Arthropoda > Malacostraca > Decapoda > Penaeidae > Penaeus > Penaeus vannamei. The sequence continues at coordinate 68,096 of NW_020871681.1, read as the reverse complement.
GTGGTGTGTGTGTGTGTTCGTGTGTGTGTTCGTGTGTGTGTGTGTGTGTTCGTGTGTTGTGTGTGTGTTCGTGTGTGTGTGTCGTGTGTGTGTGTGTGTGTGTGTGTGTGTGTGTGTGTGTGTGTGTGTGTGTGTGTGTGTGTGTGTGTGTGTGTGTGTGTGTGTGTGTGTGTGTGGTGTGTGTGTGTGTGTGAGAGTGAGAGAGGAGAGAGAGGAGAGAGAGAGAGAGAGAGAGAGAGAGAGAGAGAGAGAGAGAGAGAGAGAGAGAGAGAGAGAGAGAGAGAGAGAGAAGAGAGAGAGAAATATCTAGCATAGGAGTGTAAGTGTTGTTCGGATTTAGTTTATTGTTTGTTTTAGCAATTTCTTCTTTTTCTTCTGTTATTTCTCTATCGGCTACTCCCTTTTCGCATTGCTTTCATAAATTTCTTTCCCCGCATATCTTCAGAATCAAAACGACTTCAATGATTTTTAAAAGTGTGGGAATTACAATACCAACAATGAAGCTAACTTTTGACTACGGAAACCAGTCCAACATAATCATATTTGTAATGATAATTGTAAAGATAATTCAAATTACAGTACGACCCAGCGGAGGTAATGACAGCAGTGGAAATGATGATGTCATTGATGGAAGACTTTGTGGCTCTGATGAACGCATATGAGCCCCATTAGCGTCGCTCATTAAAACTAATGGGAAAAATGGCTAGCTAATATTATTACATAGAAGGCCCCCTAATCGCGCTCTTCTATGATTGATAACTCGTCCATCAAAGGGCTAGATTGTTTTTATCCACATCAGCCTGATTTTCTTTGCGGATTTTCGGATTTTCCTATAAAAAAAAAAAAAAAAAAAAAAAAAAAAAGTTTTAGAAAAAAATGGTGGATTAAAAGATAATAATGATGGAATTTTACTTACGGGTGACGTGTGAATTTGTGGTTTGTTCTTTTCAGCTTGTCGGCCTTACGAGGAACGGAGAGAAACGAAAATGCGAGCGGATCTTGACATGAGAATTGTGTATTTTTTCTTCTTCTTTATTCGATAGGGATTTTATTTTTTTTTTATGTTGAATACCCGGATCGATTTCTCTCTCTGTCTCTCTCTCGCTCCTCGAGCTCTCATCTCATCTTCTTATAGTTTTCTTCTTTTATTCGATAGGGATTTCCAGTTTTTTTTATGCTGAATACGCGGATCGATTTTTCTCTCTCGCTCCTCTCTCCTCTCTCTCTCTCTTCTCTCTCTCTCTCTCTCTCTCTCCTCTCTTCTCTCTCTCTCTCTCTCTCTCTCTCTCTCTCTCTCTCTCTCTCTCTCTCTCGAGATTAAAATCCCGATTGAATACTTCCCTTGGTATTCCAGGCAATTTACAGGAAAGGATAGGATTTTCTTTCAACCTGGACAACTTTAAAAAAATAATAAAAAAAATAAAAAAAAGGAATAAAAAAACTTGAATTAAACAGGGGATTTTCACGCACCCCGTTTGCCCGCCGCTGTTCGTGTTGGTTGCCGTTCTCACTTTGCTTTTTTTTGCCTCGTCACGGGGCGTTCGGGGTAGGTGATGGGCGTGGAAGCCTTTAATCTCGGATTACAGTTCCTCTGGATTTTGGGGCCTATTTTAGGAGGGGAGAGAGGAGAAGAGAGAGAAGAAGAGAAGAGAAGAGAAGAGAAGAGAGAGAAGAAGGGGAGAAGAATGGGAGGAGAAGAGATAAGAGAGGGAAAGGGGAGGAGAAAGATAAGAGAAGAGGAAGAGGGGAGGAGGCGAAAAGAGAAGAGAAGGGGAGGAGAATGGGAGGAAAGAGAGGAGGAGGCGAGAGGAGAGAAGGAGGGGAGGAGACAAGAGGAGAGTAGAGGGGGGGAGGGAAGGAGACGAGACGAGAGGAGAGGGGACACGAGAGGAGAGGGAAGGAAAGGGGAGAGACAAAAGAGGAAGAGGGAGAGAGAGAGAGAGGGGAGGGGAGGAGAGGGCGGGGGATGGGCCGGGGTGCTCCTTGCTATGTTAATATTAGGTTGTGTGAACTGCTTACTCATGTATGCGTGCAAGTATACTCGTGAGTGTTTGTTTGTTTATGCATATGTGTATGCATCTGTATGTGTATATATGTATTTATGTATGCATGATTGTATGTATTTATGAAGAGGAAGAGGAAGAAGAAAAGGAAAGTGAATATGAATTGGAAAAAAGGAAGAGAGAGAGAGAGAGAGAGAGAAGAGAGAGAGAGAGAGAGAGAGAGAGAGAGAGAGAGAGAGAGAGAGAGAGAGAGAGAGAGAGAGAGAGAGAGAGAGAGAGAGAGAGAGAAGAGAGAGAGAGAGAGAGAGAGAGATAAGAAAGAAAGAAAGAAAGAAGAAAAAAGAGAAAGAAAGAGAAAGAGAAGAGGGGGGAGTGGGGGAGAGAGGAAGAGTGAGACAAGAGTGAGAGAGGGAGAGATAGTGATAGAGATAAATATATGGAGATAGTGAGTATTTCTCAAAGAAAGAGAAAGTGAGTCATAAAAATTATAAGAACAGGCTCTGCCGATCAGATGGCCCAAAATAGATACGCATCACCCTCTCACCTCCACGCACACATATATCTGGCTTATACAAATGGGCGTTTCATGACTCCGTGCGGGCGAGGCCAATTTCAACCTTTTAGACCCATTTCTGTAAACGGCGATTCTGTATTTTTGCCCGATGTCTTTTCACCTTTTTTCGCGCTGTTGTCGCCGGATGATGAATTTTGACGATCTTACATGATGCATTGCTGTGTGTGTGTGTGTGGTGGTGTGTGGTGTGGGGGTGTGGGGGTGTGGTGGTGTGGGGTGTGGGGGTGTGGGGTGTGGGGGTGTGGGAGGTGTGGGTGTGTGGATGTGGTGGTGTGTGGTGTGTGGGTGTGTGGTGTGGGTGTGTGTGTGTGTGTGTGTGTGTGCTGTGTGTGTGTGTGTGTGTGTGTGTGTGTGTGTTTATTTGTGTGTGTGTATGTGGTGTGGGGATGTGTGTATGTGTGTGTGTGTGTGGTGTGTGTGTGTGTGTGTGTGTTTGTGGTGTGTGTGTGGTGTGTGTGTGTGTGTGTGTGTGTGTGTGTGTGTGTGTTGTGTTGTTAGTGGTGTGTGTTTGGTGTGTGT
>NW_020871681.1:57500-60000 GCF_003789085.1 Penaeus vannamei | reverse complement strand
CGGGGGCTTGCAAAATGGCTTTGGTCTTTTTGTTGTGTGTGTGGGGAAGTTTTTCTCTTTTTTTTCTTTGCTTTTATGTGCTTGTCTGTTTGTTTAAAAGTCGTTTTGTGCGTTTGTATTTTTTTTTTTTTTGTGGGTGTATATCAGTATTTAAGATTGCTTTATTTAGTGTCCGTTCGTTTATTTTCGTGTATTGTGTGAAAGTTTTTCTCTTTTTTTCTTTGCTTTTATGTGTTTGTCTGTTTGTTTAAAAGTTTTTTGCGCGTTTGTATTTTTTGTGTGTATATATCAGTATTAAAGATTGCTTTATTTAGTGTCCGTTCATTTATTTTCATGTGTTGTAAATTTCGAAATCTTTTACCTGCTGTGCTTGATCTTTTTCAATTTTCGATATTGTCTTTCGCTATTATATTTTTTCCCCTTTTGTGTCAGACGTTTCATTTGAGAATCTCTCGTCTGCCGCTCCACCGCCCCCCCCCCTTTGCAGAAGTTTCTTGCAGTTTGTTCCATTAATTTTTTGGGTTAAAACAATCTCATGTTGGAGGTCAAATTTGTTAGCCAATCCTGTGTTATGCTCTTTCTATTGCATCATCACATTCTTTGTTTTTTGTTTCTCCTTCTCTTGTTGTTACTTCTCCCTTATGTTTTTCCCTCTGACTATTTTTCATTATTTTCTTGTTATTCTCACCCCGTATCACCCAGCTCTCTTTCTTCCTCTTTTTGTTGCCCATTCTTCTTTTCCCATTTGCAATTCCTCCTCTTCGGCTTTCCACCTGACTTTCATCTCCTTTTTCTTTCTTTTTATCCTCCACTTCCTTGCTTCTCTTTTCCTCATTCCTCCTTCCCTCCCCATATTTTCTACCCCTTCCCCCTTTTCCCTCTTTCTTATTTACCTCCCTACATTTCACTCCCCTTTCCCATTTCCTCTTTTACGTCCCTTTCTTTTGTTTTTCCCCTCTTAGCCCTCTTCTTTCCTTCCTTTCTTCCTTCCTCCTCCTCCTCCTTCTTGGGCCTAAGTCATTGCATGCAACAGCGCACTAGCAGACACAGTTTACCTGATCTCTATCTGTCCTTGAACTTTGCCGGCCTCGCCTCGCCTCCCGCATTTCTCGGGGCCCTTCGTTGCCTCGCGGGTTGCCGATTGTGGAGTGCGACGAGGTCTGTGCGAGTACTTATTTAGACTGGAGGGGGGCGGCTGGGCGGAGCGCGGGCTGCTGGCGGGCGCGGGGGTACTTTTCGAGCAAGGGGGTATTTAGGCTTGACTCGAAGGGCGTGTGTGTGTGTGAAGGACAATATATGGTTACGTTATGCGCTCGTAGGTAGACCTGCTTACAACAGGACACACACAAACAACCAAAAAACAAATAAACAAAAAACAAAGAAATACGCACGCATCCACACAACACACACGCACGCACACCACACAACACACAACCAACACACACACACACACACACACACACACACACACACACACACACACACACACACACACACACACACACACACCACACACACACACACACACACACACACACACACACACACACACGACACAAACACCGCAACCCCAACCACACACGCACGCACCAACAAACCCAAACCCCACACCCAGCTGTCCACCCGAAGAGCCACCTGGAGCCTCCGTCCTGTGAGTAACCGCAGTGACAAATGATTCATCGTGAAAGGCATGTAATCGTACCTGGAGAATGTGCACGCGGGCGGGCCTTTCAAGCCGCGCATTCATCTTGCAGTACGTCTTTGGCCGCACGCAGGGCAGGCCGCCCGCCCTCCGTTCGAGAAGTTCGTCTGGCCGAGCCGGAATGATGGTATGGTGGTTGTGGTGACGGTGATGAGGATGATGAGGATGATGGAATGGATGATGTGATAATTGTATTGATGATGATGATGATGAGGAGGGGATGACAAATGATAATGATGATAATAGGTTGATGATAATGATATGTTAATAATTATAATGATTTTGATTAAAATTATGGTAATGCTATTGATGATTAATAGTATGTGATATATGTAATGATGGTATAGTAATAATAGTGATGATAATGATAAAGAAATAAATAATTGAAATAATGATAGTAATAAATATAATGATGATGATGATAATGATAGTAATATAATGATAATAGATAATAATAAAATTATTTTAACAATGAAAATAACAATTAATGAAACAATTCCAGATCAACAATAATAGAATAAATTATTATAAAAGTATATTCATAATATAGTAATGATCGTAATAATAATGTTGATAATAGGAGTAATAATTATAATGATAACCGTAATAATGATAATGATAATGGTGGTAATAATGATAAAAATAATAGTATTGATAATAATGATATGCTTCTTTTTAAGCGACCGGCCTCAGTATGTATCGTTTGCTTGAAGATTCGGACAAATGGGCATTGTGTGCGCTGTAGAAGGTGCATTATATCTTAATACACTAATGCATTATTGCTGAGACTGAATTTAC
>NW_020871681.1:25000-47500 GCF_003789085.1 Penaeus vannamei | reverse complement strand
TCTCTTCTCTCTTCTCTCTCTCTCCGCTCTTCTCTCTCTCTCTTTTCTCTCTTTTTTTCTCTTTTCTCTTTCTCTCTTTCTTTTTCTCCTTTTCTCTCTCCTCTTTATTCTCTTTCTTCTCTTACTCTCTTCCCGCGCCTTTTCCCCCTTCTCAACTAATTTCCTTCCCCATGTATTTATGTCTATCCTCATTTTCCTCTCTCTCGTGTGTCTGTAATCCCTGTAATATTTCCTGTCATGTCCCAAATGGTTTAAAGGTATTGCACACACGTAGGCATCCTCCTCGCGTGTATACATACATACAGTATTGCGTACACAATGGAGTCGCACACGCTCACATACAGACACAAGTACGCCCTCTTTCCCCCAATCCCTGAGCTGTTCTGTGCAAGCTTTAGGCCTCAGGGGATATTGGGAGTTATGTGTGTGTTATGTTTCGTGTCACGTAATTTTCAGAAAAGTCTCAGAAGTAATTTAATTTTTTTCGGTTCTCTTTGTTTTATCTTTCTTCGCTTTTTTTTTTTTTTTTTTTTTTTTTGGGGGGGGGGGTGTTTCTCTGTGTCTTGTTGTTTTTTTCTCTGTCTTTCTTTCTTTATCCTTGTCTCTGTCTGTCTCTCTGTCTCTGTCTGTCTCTCTCTCTTCTCTCTTCTCTCTTCTCTCTCTCTCTATCTCTCTCTCTCTCTCTTCTCTCTTCTCTCTCTCTCCTCTCTTCCCTCTCTCTCTTTTTTTTCTTCTTTCTTTCTCTCTCTCTCTCTCTCTCTCTCTCTCTCTCTCTCTCTCTCTCTCTCTCTCTCTCTCCCTCTCCTCTCCTCCTCTCCTCTCTCTCTCTCTTCTCTCTCTCTTCTCCCTCCCTTTCTTCCTTCCTCCTCCCTCCCTCCTCCTTCCTTCTTCCTTCTTCCTCCTTCTTCCTTCCTTGAGTGGGAGAGTGAGAGAGTGAGGTGAGATTTAAGTGAGAGTAAGTGAGTAAGGTGAGGGAGAAAGAGAGAGAGCGAGAGCGAAGAGGAAATCAGGGAAGTAGGAAGGGAGAGAGAGGATAGAGAGAGAGAGAGAGAGAGAGAGGAGAGAGAGAGAGAGAGAGGAGAGAGAGAGAGAGAGAGAGAGAGAGAGAGAGAGAGAGAGGAGAGAGAGAGAGAGAGAGAGAGAGAGAGAGAGAGAGAGAGAGAGAATCTTTTGCTTTCCCGTTCGTAAAACTTGCTAGTTGGGATGATTTTCGCCGTATCTCCGATATAATAAAACGGACAAGTTGTTTCCGAAGTTATATATCAGAGCATTCTCTCCTGCTCTCTCCCCCGGCACTACATGGGGGTTATGTAAACGAGGCGAGAGAGCGGGATACATTTTATTATCAGGCTCACAATAGATAGGCAACATCTCTACCCTCACGGTTCCAACACTGAAAATTCGAATAATGTCGCTTTGCATTTTAACGACGCCAGTGAGTAAAAGCCAACAAGATTTTTGAGGACGTGGGACGTAAGTGTGCGGGTGTGTGTCCGTGTCTCTGTCTGCGTCCGTCTCTGTCTGCGTGTGTCCGTGTCTCTGTATGTGTCTGTTTCTGTCTCTGTGTGTCCGTCTCTGTCTGTCTGTCCGTCTTTGTCTATTTCTGTCTGTGTCTGTGTTTGTGTGTCCGTCTCTGTCTCTGTCCCTTTCTGTCTGAGTCTGTCCCTGTCTGTGTCTGTCTCTGTCCGTCTCTGCCTTTGCGTCTGTCTGTATCTGTCTCTGTCTGTGTTTGTCTCTGTCTGTGTCTGTGTCCGTCTCTGTCTGCGTCTGTGTGTATCCGTCTGTGTTTGTGTCTGTCCCTGTCTCTGTCTCTGTCTATGTTTGTCTGTCTGCGTCAGTGTGGGTCCGCCTCTGTCAGCTTGTGTCAGTGTCCTTCATACAATCGCAAGCTTTGCATTGACGACTCGTGATCTGCTGGTGATTCCTATCCGTCATCAATTGCACGCTGAGATTTAGATTGATCTGTTTTGTTTTATCCTTCTTATTTCGGACGTTACTCCTGTTTTACTTCTTTTCTCTTATCGCTTCGCTTGTTTTAATCATCATTCTTTTTCATTCTCACTTTTCGGTTGGATATGTATTGGTTATTATTTTGGTTAATATGTTATTATTTATTTATTTATTATACTTACTTATTACTTATACTTACTTACTTACATAGCCATTGTTGACCACCATCGTTAAAACCACCATAAACACACACTTGAGAGGAAACAAACCTATTTCTTCCCTTAGAATTTTTTATATCATATGGTATACATGTTTCCATCTTTACAAAGGAATCTTCATCTTGGAATGACTGTGAGGCGCGCGTATTCCCACCTCCCCGCGGCTGCCGTTCGTCCCCCGGGAATAATTTGGGAGATCAAGCCGTGTTTTATTATAGTCGATTCAATTTCACGTCGAGAGCTCCACCTACATGTTATTTTTATTTTTTTATTTTTTATTTTTTTTTCTTCATTTGTGTGTGTGTGTGTGTGTGTGTGTGTGAATCAGAACGAGAATTGTGTCGTTGTTTTAAATATATTATTGTTATATTATATTTTATTTTTATATTTTATTCATTTTTTCATTCATATTTTCAAAAAGAGAAAGTAAGAGAGAGAGAGAGAGAGAAGAGAGAGAGAGAGAGATAGAGAGAGAGAGAGAGGAGAGAGAACTATATCCAAGACAGTTAAGGTATTTATTTGCCACTGAATTCCTTTTTCATATTGAGGAAAAATTAATTTTGGTTCGAATTTTATTCATGTTTTTAAAAAGTAGAATAACAACTCCAAGGCAGTTCAGGTATTTATTTAAAAAAATGAACGTCATAATGAAAAAATCCACTTAGTGCAGCGGATTCGTCAAGGAGCGCCTCGAGAGACAAGTCGCGCTCTTCCTCGAGAGGGTTGTCTGCCGCCGCGCGTTGGGGACGGTGGGCGCTCCTGCGACCGGCTCCTCCTCGGGCTTCGGCTCATCTTCTTGTGGTTTGATTTTCTTGTTTTTTTTTCTATTTCTGTTGTTACTCTCTTTTATGCTTATATTTTTCCTACTCTTGCTCCTCCTCTTTCCTTCCCCCATTCCTACTCTTTTTCCTCTACCTCCTCTACCTCCTCCCTCTTCCCTCCTCTTCCCTCCCCCCTCCCCTTCCTCCGCTCCCTCCCCACCCCCTCCCCTTCCCCCTCCCCCCACCCCCTCCCCCTCTCCCTTCCTCCCCTCGCACTCCACCTCTCCTATTCTCCCCCCTTCCCTCCCCTCCTTCTCTTCCTCTTTTCTACCCACCATCTCCTCCGCTTTACTGTCGAAATATTATCTTCTTCATCTCCCCCCTTCTGTTCATCTTCATCACGCCCCCCCCCTTCCCTTCCTCTTTCCACCTCTCCCGAATTCGTCCATTATGACCGAACGCTTTCCACTAGAATTGGTTGCATGATTGCATGATCCGCGAGCGAAATTCCTCGAGAGAACGGCGTTTGTGTCTTCGTTCAGCAGCCGTTTGAATGCATTTCGAGCCGTTTTGCAATTAAAAGTCGAGTGTTTTGGTTCTGTTTTCGTTTTTTTTTTCCTGCGTTGGTGGAAATGGGATAACCGCAGGAGGAGGTTTGAGGCCTTGAGTGAGAGATCGTTGCTCTGCCGTTCTGGAAAATTCGAGAGGGAGGTGGGTCGGTAGGAGGGGGGGGGGTGATACGTTTGCGAAACTGATTTCGTGTGCGATTCGGTTTTGAAAAAGAATGCAGGATCGATATTGAGAGGAGTGTCAGTTTGATCCCTAATCGAGGTTCTTTGGTTGACCCGTGTTTGACCTGGATTCGTATGGCGGTTTGACCTTGAATAGAGCTTGCGATGACCTACGTCGGGATTAGAGGGAATTGGTCTTTATGTCTAGAAATTTTGAGACTGAGAGGGATGGCTGATATCGATTTACGAAACGGATTACATGGGAGATTCTGTGTTAAAAAATATAATAAAAAATAAGATAAATAAACGGTCTCCTGATCCTTAATCGAAGCTCTTTCTTGACCTTGATTTTGATAACGATTTGGCCTTGAATCGAGCTTGCTGTGACCTAGATCTTGGGTCATAGTTGGATCTAGTTTGTAATCAATTTTGCTAGTTATTTTCTTCTATTTGTGCGTGATTATCAGTTTAATTAAGGCTAGAGCTGTATATAGTCAGTTCATTGATACTGACAATGTTGTTGAATGTAAACTAATTGTATTTGAACATTTAACAGCTTGTTGATAAGTCTGTAAATATCTAGACACCAAAGATATACAAGCTTGATTTTTTCTCCGATATAAAACATGATTGAGGTTGTTAGTGTTAATTAGTGAGCAGTCTTTTCCCCTTTCGTAGTAAGATGTGAGATGAGGTAATAGCACTGGGAGTGATACCGTTTATTTATATTTTAAAATGAGGAAGACATGAGTGAGAGGGATAAGGTAAGGGAGAGATAAAGGACCAGGGAGGGGATGAAGGAAAGGGAAGGGGAAGGGGAAGGAGGAGGAAATGGAGAGGGACGACCGCAAGGGCAAGGACAGGGATAAATACGAAGGCATTCAGAATGAATAGGGTAATTAAGGGAAAGAGAGAAATAGTGTGAGCGAAAAGGAGAGGTAGAGGGGGGGAGGAGAGAGAGAGAAAAAGGCAGAGATGAAAAACGGAAATGAGTAACAAACATTAGTGCAGTTTAAGTATGTGTGGCACTTTAAGGCGCCTGGCAACAGTCATCTACAGCCTCCGTTTACCTTATTGTTCATGCTGTGCGCGGTAGGCCTAAAGCCCGGGCAAGAGCGGCAGGGTTATCATACGGGGAGAGAGAGCCATCATTCTTTACGAGCATGAGGAAGAAAGCATGTTGCTTCGCTCATCTGTTCCAGGTAACACAATTGGGAGCCTCATTTAGGGAAAGTCTGAGCGCGTCTTCAAGAAGCGAGGAGAGAAAGAGGAGAAGGAGGAGCGTGGAGGGGGAGGGGGGGGGAAGGGGAAGGGGAAGGGGAAGGGGAAGGGGAAGGGAAGGGAGGGGGAGGGGGGAGGGGGAGGGGAGGGAGGGGAGGAGGGGAGGAGGAGGAGAGGAGGGAGAGGAGAGGAGAGAAGGAGAGAGAAGACGGAAGAGAGAAAAGGAAATGGAACAGAAAAGAGAAGAGGAGAGAAAATGAAAATGAGAGAGGAAAGGGGGGAAGTACTGGTATGAAAGGCTAAAAGACGAAAGGGGAGAGATTTGAATAGAATAGACCAAGAGAGAGACAGGGGGAGAACTAAAGACAGAGGAACTGAGAGATTTGTTAATGCCCCGCCTTCCTCACGGCCGTGTCCATACTCCCGTGCATGCCTGAGTAAGCTCTCAGATCTACCGCAGCATGGCCAAGGCCCGTAATTCTTCCAGAGCAAGACATATGCCTTCAGGTGATGCATGTGTGGGCGCACCCTTTGTACCCGTTGTCCCAGGAGGCCCTCCACGCCCCACGCCCATACTCGCCCACGCTATCCTTCAGCTCTTATTCACATTCACGAATATCCTTGTGAATATCACCACCTGGCGGAGGCTCACTGTACGAGGGTTGAGTCCCGGATGTACTCACGCCTGCCAACGGCTCGTGGGTAACGTGCAGGGCACTGAGGGAATGGAAGAAAAGGGGGAAGGAGGAGAAACGTGAGATTAGATGCTTAGAAGGAGAGTAGGGAGAAGAGAAAAGTTTGTTTACCCGTGTGTGTCTGCATTAAAAGAAAATTGTTACTCGGCTTTTACTTGTCTGTTTGTGTATGTGCCGATTTGTTTTGTAACCCCCCCCCTACGACACCATATAGCATGCATATATGCAGTATAACTATGTATTTGTTGTATATAAAACTTTCAAATGCACATGTTTAGTATATGTGAGAGTGTGCAGGGGGGCCGATGAAGGGGGGGAAATTCCCCTTAGTTTCGCAAGGGCACCGATCCCCCTACCCCGCCACCGTCGCCACTGTCACACGCACTTTTCTGGCGAGCAGCAAATGGATATCTAAAATTACAAATGTATATCTAAATGATAAACATCCTCATTTGCCTATTAAAACTATTTAGACTGTTAGACTAGTTGCTATATAGGTAGGAGTCCACTCCTGCACAGGTGCGTAATTCTCTTTGTTGCTGGCTAGTCCCGTCTATGTATTTAATTGCTGTCACCATCACTCACAGTCCTTTCCAGTTTGATAAAGTATACAAACACAGATATCCATTTCTAAATATTTTATTAAAGAAAAAGTAAAAACAAAGATAATAAATATCGAGCCTCGACCTGCTGTCTGTGGCCCTTTTGCCAGCATCTGTTTCCTCTGCGTCTGTGTTGTGGCGCAGGAAGGTTCGAGTAGGTGTCCCCGACGCGCTGGGGAATTGAGCAGCCTGTGGTTGGGTGCCTGTCAGATTTTTGCTCACATGGACAGGTGTTCCATTTTTTTCACCCGGGGGGAGGAGGGGAGGAGGGGGTCGAACTGGCAGACGATATGCGGTTCAGAAGGGAGAAAAAAGACGTCATTGCCAGCCGTATGTTGACTGAGATGCAAAATAGGAAAGTTTCTCTCTCTCGAATGCCATTCCTAACACGTTTACCTGTACATGGGCTGCAGGTCTAGATATGCTACTGTAAATAATTCATAGTAAATAATTTACCCAAGCTTGATCTGCCGTTGCGTTAAGTCTAGCTAGCCATTTTTTTTAGTTCGGAAATGTGCGATTCCATAATGTATGTGTAACTAGAGAGAGTGAGAGGGATGAGTTAATGAGAGTGAGGGAGAGAAGAGAGAGAGAGTAGAGAGGAGAGAGAGAGAGAGGAGAGGGAGAGTAGAGAGAGGGAGAGAGAGAGGAGAGAGAGAGAGAGAGAGAGAGAGAGAGAGAGAGAGAAGAGAGAGAGAGAAGAGAGGAGAGAGACGAGAGAGAGAGAGAGAGAGAGAGAGAGAGAGAGGAGGAGAGGAGAGGAGAGTGAGAGGTGAGAGGTGAGAGAGAGAGAGAGAGAGAGAGAGAGAGAGAGAGAGAGAGAGAGAGAGAGAGAGAGAGAGAGAGAGAGAGAGAGAGAGGAAGAAGGGGAGAGAGGGGGCAGAGGGAGAGCGGGAAAGAGTAATCATGGCAAATGGAAAGTAAAAGGGCCTGCCCGACGCTGCTTCCGCGAAACCGTCATCAGGGCGAAGGGAAGGAGTCGTAGTAGGTAGCAAGATGTGATTCGGCGCCCCGGCACGCTGGGAGCAGGAATGGCGAGAATCGGCCGCCTGGTAATGCCTGGCACGACCTTATTGTCTTGGCGTTACTTAGGCGAGGTCGTGACCGTCCGATTTACTACGTCTTGAAAGTCCGGAAATTGCAATTTAAATCACTCATTTCTGAGTGACTGCGATGAAATTGCTGAAAAAATGTATAGTTAGTAAAAGTCCCGTAAAGGGCCTCGGGGAAGGCGCGCGCGGGCCGGCGATTGCCTAATTGAAGTTGCCGGAAGGAGGGAGGCCTGTGCTCACGGCGCTCCTCCCTCGGCTACGCACGCGCGCACGCACACGCGCTTTCGTGCACAGGTACTTATGGATATGCACACGCTTACGAGCACAAACACGCTCACGCATTTACGAATATACAGACACGCACTACTGCACACAATTACCCATTTGTGAATACGAGCACGTATGCTTGTGTGCGCGCGCACGCACATGTACACGCACACTCACCCCCCCCCCACCACACACACACCTGTACATATCGTTATCGGTCCATCATCATGTCTACATCTGTATATTTATAGAATCTGTATAGCCATCAGTCAGCGGAGCATTCGCTCGCTCTGCACCGAAGGCATGACGAAGCTGCTGCCAGCGATGTCAGTTAAAGGCACTTATTTAGCTTTGCAGGTCTTTAACGTCTGGCGGAAGTTCAACTGAACGAAAGGTAGAGGTGTGTTTTTTTCTGTTCGTTAGGTGGAGTTGCGGACAAAGAGAGAATTCTCAGGGTCTCTAAAGTACTTTGTTGATTGACATTTGATTGACATATTGCCTCCGACCAGTTCACCCACGCCTGTGAGGACCGTGGCTATTCAGCAAGATTAACTATACAAGATGTCTTTGTGCATTTACATGTCTTTATCTTTCTGTCGCATCGCTGTGTCTGTCTATTCATCTATTAATTATTGTCTCTAGCTATTTGTCTATTTGTCTATCTATCTGTCCATATCAACCCAGGTGACTTAGCTATCTAAGTTTGTCAAGCAAACCCGTATATCTGTTTGTATGCCTGGTTTGTCGATTTTGTCTGTCTGTCTTTCTGTCTATCTATCTGTCGGTCTATCTTTTTTGTCCATCTGTCTCTCTCTCTACCTACCTACCACCTACCTACCTACCTACCTACCCACCTACCTACCTACCTACCTACCTACCTACCTACCTACCTACCTACCCTCCCTCCCCTCCCTCCCTCCCTCCCTCCCTCCCTCCCTCCCTACCTACCTACCTACCTACCTACCTACCTACCTACCTACCGACCTGCTATACATTTTCACTTTATTGTGTGTGTGTGTGTGTGTGCAAAAGTGCTTCATTTGATTGAAGCAATAAAAAGCAAGAAATGTCGAGGAGTAAGAAGCGAGCTTGTTAGTACAATTCGTGCCTCATAAAATGCGAAGAAAAGCGCGCGAAACTTGAGCAATTGGGTCCGAATCACGCCAGCTGACTGCCCGCCGACGAAGAGGATTCAGAGTACATCTCCGACCTGTTTTTCTCTCTATTTTTATTTTATTTATTGTCGTGTTTTTCTTGTTTCTTTTCATATCAACGAGAGAGGCGTCTGGGTAGAAGTTACGTGCCAGTGGTTTACGTTCGATGGGAAATTCTTCGCGTCTTGGCGGTTTGAGGCGATGGGGAGGAACGTGAGGTTCTGGCCGGGAAGGGGGGAAGGGGGTTGGGTGGGGGGGGGGGTGGTGGGGGTTGGCTGTGTTGCGCTGTGCAGATTAGGGTTCATTCTCGCCCGCTGGGGTTCGAAGGGTGCTGACTGGGTGCGATTGGAGAGAGGGCGAATATATACACATACACATATCCATATACACACACATAAACATACATATACACATACACGTACACTTACATATATGCATACATACAACATATACATACACATACATACATACATACATACATACATACATACATACATACATACATACATACATACAATACATTACATACAATTAGATACACACATACACACTTACAAACAGCCCCACCCCACACACAAAGATTATATATATATATAATATATATATATATATATTATATATATACATACATACATACATACATACACATATATGTATATATATATATATATATATATCTATATATATATATATATATATTATATATATAATATATATATATATATATATATACTATATATATATATATACATATATACATATATACATATATATAATATATTATATACATACATACAATACATACATACATACATACATACATACAACATACATAGAGAGAGAGAGAGAGAGAGAGAGAGAGAAGAGAGAGAAGAGAGAGAGAGAGAGAGAGAGAGAGAGAGAGAGAGAGAGAGAGAGAGATGTGAACATTTGTTTGGGAGATGTGACATTCACAACTACATTAGAGTACAACTCTCATGGCCCTTTTGAATTTTTAGTAGATAAATGACAAAGGCTGTGCGAGCATTCACGGGGGTTTTTATCTCTTACCACAAGCATTGCGGCAAGGAACTTGGCTAAGTAGAATGGAGATACTGAAGGCTGCATCTGAAAGCTGCATCTCTCTTTCACTCTCTTTCACTCTTTCTCTTCCTGTATGAGCTTCTGCCTGTCCCTGTTTCTCTGTCGTGACTCTCTCTCTCTCTCTCTCTCTCTCTCTCTCTCTCTCTTCTCTCTCTCTCGCTCTCTCTCTCTCTCTCTCTCTCTCTCTCTCTCTCGCTCTCATTCGCTCTATCGCTCTATCTCGCTTTCTTCTCCTTCTCTCTCTCTCTCTCTCTCTCTCTCTCTCTCTCTCTCTCTCTCTCTCTCTCTCTCTCTCTCTCTCTCTCTCTCTCTCTCTCTCTCTCTCTCTCACTCTCTCTCTCTCTCACGGCACGCACCCACGCACGCACGCACACACTCACACTCACACACACTCACACACACATAATCACACGCGCGCAAACGCAGAAATGTAGGTATAAAGGCAACGAGGGGATGCAAGTAACACAATTTATTTGGTTAACTGGTGAATTTAATTTTTAGTGAAGGAGGAGGAGGAAGATTGGAAATATCAAGACACACAAGGGAGTGAATGTGGATGGACAGGATTCTGCAAATTAATCTAATCGTTATCGTAAAGATCGAATGAAAAGAAACTGAATGTTTCTCCCGAGGACTTGTTAGTGTCCTCTTAAAACTTCTTTTTTTTTATCCGAAGATAAAAAAAAATAGCGATCTGTTAATAGAACCGACTGTTGCGCTCTGTTGTATTTTCTTGAATTGCTTTTGCTGTTGTTGTATTTGTTGACGTTTCTTGTGATGTTTACATGGGAGGTACTTCCGAAAGGGTCACTGTTGCCCATCATTAACGTAATTAATTAATCACATGAGAGGGGGAGGAAAGGGAGGAACGGGATGGGAAAAGATGAAAAGAAATGAAAAGAAGGAGGTGGCGATGGACGAGAATGATAATGAGTATTGAAGTGGTGCTAATGGTGAGGGTGACGTCGATGATGGTAATGCTATTTTCTTTTAAGATTAATTGTGATAAGTATGATGGTAATTATTATCATTATCTTTACTTTCGTTAATGGCATTATTGGTCGTAGTCAAATGCATAGTATAAACATGCTAGTTTGACATCGGTAATAACAAAAATAACAAATAAAACGCAAATTAAGGTTCATGAGACAGCATTGCACAGCCGATATCGCGTCTCGACATGACGGAGGGAGGAGGTGGACTGAGCAGAGGGAAGCGAGATGCCGAGATGGAGACGGAGAGCAAGGTCTATATAAGTATAAGTATAAGTAAGTACTTATATAGACCTTGACGGAGAGCCAGTGACCAAGGCGCGGTCACACGAGCGTCTTATCTCCGCCTAATCTCCGATAACGGGCGTGCACTCCCAGAAGGTGAGCATTGTGTCACGGATTCCCGAAACGTTTCGTCGCACGGACAGGGCCCATGATATGACTGAAGATATTGATTGAAATATTTTATTTGAAAGTCTTCTTCTTCTTCTTCTTCTTCTTCTTCTTCTTCTTCTTCTTCTTCTTCTTCTTCTTCTTCTTCTTCTTCTTCTTCTTCTTCTTCTTCTTCATTGTCTTAATCCCAAGTGTTCTCCTTTGGATCAAGTGTCCAAGAAATTTAAACCTTCATCTCAAACATGAACATCGATGTAGTCACGTTTATGTACTCTTAGCTTATTGTTGTAGTGTATTAAAGTGAAGATGTCATTGATTTTGTTATAGATAAAAGTTTAAATTAAAAGGATATGAAATAAACGCCATTGGTTTGAGAACGCTTTTGGACGCGCTTAGTCTCATTTGAATACAATTCAATACTGATTATATATAACAACTTTGTATTTTCACCAAAAAAGATTCGTAGTTGTAGTAAGGTAGACAGTCCCACAATTCACAACCTAGATTTATTGAAATAAGTGGGACAAAGTTGTTGTATATAGCATAGTGATTTTCTTTGTGCGAAATATTATTCGGCTATGGATATCGCCATGAAGTATGTTCATTGTGGTTTTGCCGTGACCTGACTCGACCTGTCCTCTCTTGCCCTGTCCACATTTCAGATAAAAAAAAACTTGAATGTTGTAGAATTAATGATATAAATGTAAACAGACTCGTATTTCGTAGAATTAAATAGTGATATAAATACTATTTGACGCACGTGTCGTTTGCAAAAATGTGATCTCGGGCAAGAACGATGCCAAATCTACACCGCCAACGCAACGCGGAAGTAACACACGGAGAAAAATTGCTCGTTAGACCGGCCATTGAGAAATAAAACAATATAAGGGCGGGAGATAAGGGGCGGCTCAGATATCATTAACGTGACTGATAATGATAATCGTGGGTTCAGTTTTATGATCCAGGGATATAGATGAGGAAGCGAGGAGAACATGAGCTGAGATAGGAAGCCGGTATGCCAACTGGGACACAAGGAGCATCAGTGACCCATTTCTCTGTCATATATGTAAATATATATATATATATATATATATATAATATATAATATATATATATATATATTATATATATATATGTATGTATGTGTGTATGTGTGTGTATGTGTGTGTGTATGTATGTGTATGTAAGTATGTATATATATGTATATGTATATATATATATATATATATATATATATATATATATATATTATATATATACATACATACATACATACATATATACATATATATATATAATATATATATATATATATATATACATATATTTGTATGTATGTATATAACGGTCCCCTCTACTCTACTCTCAATCCTCTTAGCTCCTCTTCCTCCCACCCTCCTTCCTTCCTTCTTTCCTTCCTCACTGACTCCCTATCTCCCTCCCTCCCTCGTCCCCGTAGCATACTCACTCCCCCCCCCTCTCTATTACCCTTTTTACCTCTCTTTCTCAATTTTCCTCTTCCTCCCTGCCTCCCCTCTCCTCTCTCCCCCTCTCCACTTTCTCTCTTGCTTACTCTTTCTCACTCGCTCGAGAAAGAATCTAAGAAAATGCAATTCCAAATATGAAAGAGAAGATCGGAGAGAGCTTGAGTCGTCTCGCTGGGAAAAATTATGGCAGCTTTTGGAATCATTGAAAATAAAGTCGTCTTGGTAGTCTCGGGTTTCATTTTCTTCTATTTCACGTTTTCTTTTTCTTTTCTTTTCTTTTCATATCCTTAGATTACGTTCTCTTGCTCATTCGCTCAGTCAGTCACTGAGTCTGTCAAGCACTCCGTCAGTCAGTCACTCACATTCACTCACGCATGCACGCACGCACTCACTCACTCATTCTCTCACTAACTTACTCAGTAACTCACAAACTCACTCACTTAGTCACTGACAAACAATTACTCAAAAACTCACTCACTTACTCAGTCACTGACAAACTCAATCACTCACAAACTCACTCACTCACTCATTCATCTAATCCCTCATTTGAAGGCCCTATAAAGGCGCTGTCACACTAGCATTTTTTCCGTCAGTTTTTTGACAATTTTATTTAACATAAAAACAAACATTCTCGAATATAGCTCTTGATCTGACTTTGCTTAGCTGAAAAAGTTGACGGAAAGGTTTTCAGACGGAAACGATCATTATCGTCTGACTGGAAAATCGACAATTCGCTCAAAAATGGACAAAATTTCTGAAAATTGACGGAAAAAGTGCTGGTGTGACAGCACCTTAACACAAACACTTTTTTCCATCACTGTTTCCTTTTCAGTCTGAATCTGAGACTTTCCACGAGTGTCGTGACCTCACTTGGATGGCGCCATGTTTGTTTAAATGGGCTCTATGTTTGCTTCCTTGGTGGTGTGATAAGGTCAGTCATATTGCATACGGAAGGTTCATACGGAAACGAAAAATATGACGGAAAAAGTGTTTGTGTGTTAGGGCCATATCCTTGGCTTCCGACTCAAGTGTGCCTCGGCGAGCGCACCATCTTGGGAACTAAGAGTGCTGGTCCTAGGTCATGTTATTTTCCACCGGCCGAGGAAGGTCTGTTGTCTGCAAGTGTCTCAGAAACGTAAATCCCTATGCAGTTGTAACATGATTCGAGATGTTTTGGACCAACCTGATACCTAAGGGGATTTTAATGGAGCTGCAACACGCACGGCAACACACGCACATGCACACACACGCACGCGCACGCGCACGCATTTTATTTCATTTATACGATGTAAAAAATAGAATGCTTATCACAATTCTGCTTTGTGTAATCAGTCTGCGGCCATTTTTCCGTCATGATACTTTTGAAGAACTAAATGGAAGACAAAAGGGACTGATTTGATTTTTTGCCATTTATAGCATATTCAGTATTTGGGTGGATGATTAGACAAGATAAGGTAAAGAAAGGAACGAAGAGGAAAGGCTAGGGGAGGGAAGAGAAGGAAAGGCAAATAAGGGAAGAACAGATAAATAAGAACAAAACAAAGAATGAAAATAGGAAGGGTTGACAAAATATGGAGGAAATGCTTCAACGCAAGGAAAGATATGGGTCAGGCCTCAATTTGATCACATACCCCCCCCCTCCTTCCCCAGGAGACACGGAAATCCCGAAAGGGACCTCTTCCCCCTGGCCCCCACTCCCCATATTCCCACATCCCATATCCCACTCCTAGTTCACTTCAGCGATATCCCGAAGGATTTTCTTCCTTCTGGCGGGAGGATGGGGTGGGCTTGGGGCAGGGGATGCCTTAGAGGGATGGTGGGTAGGGGTAAGGGGGAGGGGATGTAGCCTCAGGGAAGGATAAGGGGAGCGGATGATCATCGGGCGATTGCTTGATAGAGTGGACCTCTGAGATTTGCTGCTTAGGTTATTGTTATTGTTATTATTGTTATTGTTATTCATCATCATCATCATGACGGCAATGATGATTGTTATTATTTTTTTTTAGTGTTAATGTTGTTATTAATGTAATTAACAATGATGATGATAATAAGGATAAACGAGGATTTTTGTTGATTACTGTTTTCATAATGATCAACTAAATTGGAAGCGCCGAGGTTATGCCTGCTTTCTTTCGAGCCAGAGAAGACGTCCCGGCCGGCCTGCAGCATAATTCACCTAATTTCCAGCACGTCCTCGACCCTTCCGAGCAGCCATAACGAATGAGAAACGCACCTGCATGAGAAGGCAATTTGCACCGACGCAAAGGTGACGCCGGGACGATTTACGCAGCCGAGATAACGAGACGCGGCACGCCCTCGGGACGGCGGCACAAACGCCCGCCCCGTCGGATGGCGCGGCGGCGGGCGGCGGCGGCATCGGCACAAAGGGCGCGAGCAGGCGGCTGCACGTAAAGGGTTACTGTCATATGTAAATGAGGTTCATAACGTCCTCGCGAGCGGAAGGGCGGGAGTGCCTCTCACTCTGTCATTATGCGCCGTTCCATATGACGGAGGGAGAGGCCGTTCCGGTTCTCCGAGGGGGGGAGGGAGGGAGGCCAGCGCGAACGGACGATCGCCGGGGAGACTTTTATCCATCATGCGGTTACTTCCGGGTTATTAAGCCCTTCGAAGTGCGCGTCAGGAAGGAGCGTCAGGCAGCGAGGCGTCAGCGGAAGGAGCTTCACCCTTTGATGCGCGCCCCCCCCCCCCTGCCCCTCCTTCTCCTTGCCTGCTTCGGCGAGGACAGAGGGAGCTCCTGAGATTAATCAAACAGATAATTAATTCTTCCGGCCCATAAAACCCGCTGCTGGGGAATTCTTTTGTCTTCCCGCGCGGGCATGTAAAGCATTAGTTATATTAGCGTGTCGTGTGCAGCGGCAGCCCCCCCCCCCCCTCTCAAAAAGGCTTCGTGTTTCTGCTCCGACGCGCAGAGACAACAACGGTGACCCTTGCCCCCGCCCCCTTTCCATCCCCTGCCCCTGCTTCATCCACGACGCCCCTCCCCCTTCTCCCCTGGCGCCTCCCCTCCCCGTGAAGACTCCTTTCGGTCCCTTTGTTCATGTCGCGACCCTTATTTAGAAGCTTTTGTCTCGTGCGGGGAGAGGCCGCGCTGCCTCTTCTTCGCCTGCTCACTCAATGGCACTGTTGTGGCGCTGCCCCTGTCCCTGCGTCTGGCACTGTCTCTTGCTGATCCCCGTCTCTCTCGGTTGGATCTGGTCCCAAATTGACCCTACTCCTACATGTCGTTTTGTGTAAAATGCCTCTGTCGGCTGAAAATTAGCTTTGTCGTTCCCCTGTATGTCCTCCGAATGACAACTTCTTTCCTGAGATACTGGCGTGTTCTTTTCCTGGGCGAGAATAGTTCCTGTTTCTGTCCTTGGCGGGGGCGTGCGCTTCCCCCCCCCCCTGGCCATAAGTGTGCGTTTGCTTTCCCCTGCTTCTTATTAGAAAATCTTAAAAGGCCGACGCAAACTCTACTCGTATGCAAAGTCAGGAGAATAACCTCAAAAACTTGATACTTTTGACCTAGCTTGTATGTATCAACTTGGGTCATCCTCGCCACCCCCTCCCTCCCCTGATTGGCTCAGCCGATGCNAACACCCCCATCTACCTCCCCATCTAACACACCACCCTACCCCTCCCTATCCTCCCCTACCTCTCCCCACATTTAACACCACCATCCCTTCCCTACCCTCCTAACCTCCACATTTTAACGCCACCCAATCCCAACCCCTCCCTACCCCCTCCTACCTCCTCCCCCACATCTAACACCACCATCCCTCCCCCCTACCATCCTCCCAACTCCCTACCCCCCCCACACACACCTCCCCCCCACCCCAACCCTCCTTCCCACCTCCCCTCCCCTACCTCCCCCCCTCACACCATCCCCCCCCTCTCCAACCCAACGTCCCTCCCCCTTTCCCCCCCCACATTTAACACCACGCATCCCTCCCTCCCAACCCCCCCTTCCCCCTAACCCCTCCCAACCCCTACCCCTCCCAACCCTCTAACACCCCCCCTTCCCTCCTCCCAAACCCCTCCTCAACCTTCCCCCCTCCCAACCCCTCCCCAAACCCCCTTCCCTCTCCCCCTCCCCCAAACCCCTCCCCCCTCCGCCCCTCCCCCTTTAAAACGAAAGCGGAGCCCCCACACGCACCTCAACTCCCCGGATGTTCCTGTCTGGCCCTCATCTCCCTCCCTCCATGATTTAACACCGCTCAACTTTGGCCTTCCTGAGAGCACACGCAACGGCCCGTACATCACACACACACACACACACACACACAACACACACACACACGCAGACGGACGCGTTGACGGACGTGTGGATAGACGGATAGATTGAAGGGTGGATAGAGAGAGAGAGGCAGATGAGATAAGAGAGAGGCAGAGAGATGGGACGGAGAGGATGAAGGCGTGGATAGAGAGAGAGAATGGAGGCATAGATGGACGGAACGGCGGATGGATAGAGAGAGAGAGATGGAGGGATAGATAGAATGAGAGGCGGATAGACAGAGAGACGGACGTGTGGATAGACGGATAGGTTGAAGGATGGATAGAGAGAGAGATGGATGGATAGATAGAATGAGAGACGGACGAATGGATAGAGAGAGAGATGGATGGATAGATAGATAGAGGCATAGACTGACGGATGGACAAGAGAGGAGGAGACGGAGAGATGGGAGAGATGGACGGATAGATAGAATGAGAGATGGGGAGGTCGAGAGGCGGATAGAAGGAGAGACGACGGTGTGGATAGAGAGAGAGAGACGGAAGGATAGATAGAATGAGAGACGGGGAGGTCGATAGACTGAGATAGACGGGTGACGGGAGTGAATCGATAGAAAGGATGACGGGCGGATAGATAAATAGACTAGAGAGCGGACAATAGATAAATAGAGGTGGATTAGATAGATAAAAGACAGAGAGATGGACGGAATAGATAAAATAGACAGAGAGATAGACGGATGGATAGATAAATAGACAGAGACGGAGGGATAGATAGAACGAGAGACGGACAGATGGATAGAAAGAAAGACAGAGACAGATAGACTGACGAATGGATAGATAGACAGAGATGAACTGACAATAATGACCGACAGACAGAAGAAATAAAACTCACATCTTTACCGACAAACAGACAGACAGACATATATGAAAAAGATACGAGCATACAGACAGACAGACAGACAGACAGACAGACAAGACAAATAAATCCACCATAAAATACATACATACATACACAAGGACACACAGGGAAAATATGTTAAATAAAACACACGTACATATAACATAGCAACAAACACATTCACGGTCACACAGATAACAAGGACGGTAATAATAATTATAATAAAACAATACAACCACACATACATATATATATAAATATCCATATATTATATATATATATATATATATATATATATATATTATATATATATATATTATATATATATTATCTCTCTTTTTCCCTAATGCGTAAAGCCATTCATCCAAAAGCTAGAAATGGGAGGAGGAGAGTAAAGGAGTAGAGAGAGGAAGAGCGATGAAAGGGGGGAAAGGGTTGAGGAATGAAAGCGAGCTTAGTCATGATGGATGCAAGCACAGGCCATGTAATGGTAATGGTAATGGTAATGATAATGGTGATGCATTTGTGAGTCACGGATTGATGAGGGCCAATGGAGGGTGAATATGCGTTGGCGTGGGCGCGTTGCCGTATGACTTTTATGGCCAGTAATCGGTTTGCATGAGTGTGAGGGAGGGAGGGAGGGAGGGAGGGAGGGAGGGGAAAGAGAGGGGGATAGGGGGTAAGTGGTGAGGGAGGGAGGGGAGGGAGGGAGGAGGAGAGGGAGGGGGGAAGTGTGAGGGGAGGGAGGGAGGGAGAAGGAAGGGAGGGGGGATAGGGGGTAAATGTGAGGGAAGGGAGAGGAATAGGAGGAGGGGGAGGGGAGTAAGTGTGAGGGAGTGAGGGAGAAGGAAAGTGAAGGGGGAGGGGGGAGAGAAGGAAATGGATGGGTGATGGGGGTAGCGTGAGGGAGGGAGGGAGAAGAAAGGGAGGGGGATAGGGGACAGTGGGTGAGGGGAATAGGAAGGGGGGAAGGGGTATGTGATGGACTGTGGGGCGGGAGAGGAGAATGGTGGAGGGAAGAGGGGAGGGGAGGAGGCTGGAGGGAATGGGGAGAGAAGGGGGTTGGGGTAGGGAGAAGAAGAGTGTGTGAAGGGGGGAAGAGGTAGGGAGAGGGAGATGGGGGGGGAGAGACGGATAAGGGAGATGAGAGATACAAGAGACTCTGATGTTGGGGGAGAGAGGGAAAAAAGAGCCAAGAGGTGGAATGGTGGGGAGGGAGGGGGGGGAGGAAGGGGATAGGAGGGAGAAAGGGAAGAAAGAGGAGATAAGTGTAGGGGGGGGAGAGAGGGAAGAATAAACAGAGTAAAGAATAGAGGGAGAAAGGGAAGGAAGAGTGAAAAGATGGAGAGAGAAAGGATGAGAGAGAGAGGAGGAGAGAACTAGGAAGAGAGAAAAAGGAAAGAAGGGTTGAAAGAAGAAATAGAGCGATGACAGGAAGAGAAGAGGAGAGGAGGATAAAAATGAATGGAAGAGAGAGCGAAAAGGAAAGGAATCAGAGACATAAGAACGAAATGGTGAAGGAAAGGAAGAGAGGAAGAGAGACAAACAGAGATTAAAAGAATGTGTGTTTTAGGTATGTATGTATGAACTTACGTATCTGTTACATGTGCTCTCGAATTCTGTGTAGGAACTTTTTTTTTTTTTTTTTTTTTTTTTTTTCTTTTTTTGACTGTATTTTCTATTTTTATTTTTTCATTTATTTATTTATTTATTAATTTTTTGTTTTTTTTATTACAATTAAAGGTATATTCTCCTGGAGCTTCGGCATTCCCTTTTTTTATTCTTATCTTTTTTCATTCATTAATATCTCTGATATCATTAGCATTATTGATTTTTTGGTAATTTTTTGGGTTTCATGAATCTCTCTGATACCATTACATTATGACTTTTTTTTTTTGCCTTTGGTTTCCTTTGTACCCGAGCTGATAATATAACCCATGGAAATTCCAAATACAAAATGGAAGACCACTTCGCCAAAATTATTCAGGTGACAAAAAGGTGTATTTTCAAGACAAACAGAATATAATTTCATTGACAATTTCCCTGTGGATTTAAGAGACATTAAGCTTTGGCTGTAACGTGTTGCGTCGTGTGTTCATGTCAACTTTGTTATGTATTTCACCGAATTCTAAAACCAAAACCCGAATTTTGTCAACAGGAGACGTGAACATAATACAATTGTTTATCTTTACCGAAAGATGTTCTTCTAAGCCAGAGAATGTAAGAACACTCTCTAAACATGCCAAACAAATAGACAGATAGATAGATAGATGCTAAACAATATTAGATACATACATACATACATACATACAGACAGACAGACAGACAGACAGACAGACAGACAGGCATACATACATACACATACAGACAGATAGAGAGAGAGAGAGAGAGAGAGAGAGAGAGAGAGAGAGAGAGAGAGAGAGAGAGAGAGAGAGAGAGAGAGAGAGAGAGAGAGAGAGAGAGAGAGAGAGAGAGAAGAGAGAGAGAGAGAGAGAGAGAGAGAGAGAGAGAGAGAGAGAGAGAGAGAGAGAGAGAGAGAGAGAGAGAGAGAGAGAGAGATAAAAGATAAATACAGTTACAATGCCTGACTTCATTCCTTCAATTTACGTTATGCTTATCCTCAGTAAAATATATCATACATTTCACTTTTAGACACGTAATAATCACATTATACCTTTATGAACAATCCTCAGATCTGAATGAAACATTTAGGAATCTGTGCAGTTCAGGAGAAAATATTAATTTGATGATAAAAGACAAAAGAAAAAATACATTTCGGTTTTGTTATTAGTTGTGGCGTGTATCTATCAGGCCAAGAGATCTCAGTTCAGTGTCCCGGATGACATAATATCTTTGAGTATCTATATATAGGATCATGTGTATAAGCGTGTGTGTGTGTGTGTGTGTGTGTTGTGTGGTGTGTTTGTGTGTGTGTGTGTGTGTGTGTGTGTGTTGTGTGTGTGTGTGTGTGTGTGTGTGTGTGTGTGTGTGTGTGTGTGTATGTGTGTGTGTGTGTGTGTGTGTGTGGTGTGGTGTGTGTGTGTGTGTGTGTTGTGTGTTTGTGTGTGTGTGTGTGTGTGTGTGTGTGTGTGTGTGTGTGTAAGTGTGTCGTGTGTGTGGTGTGTGTGTGTGTGTGTGTGTGTGTGTGTGTGTGTGTGTGTGTGTGTGTGTGTGTGTGTGTGTGTGTGTGTGTGTGTGTGTGTGTGTGTGTGTGTGTGCCCGTATGTGTGTGCGTGCAAGGTCTATATAACTACTTATATAGACCTTTTGTGTGTGTGGTGTGTGTGTTGTGTGTGTGTGTGGTGTGTGTGTGGTGTGTGTGGTGTGTAAGTGTGTGCGTGGTGTGTGTGTGTGTGTGTGTGTGTGTGTGTGTGTGTGTGTGTGTGTGTGTGTGTGGTGTGTGTGTGTGTGTGTGTGTGTGTGTGCCCGTATGTGTGTGCGTGCAAGGTCTATATAACTACTTATATAGACCTTTTGTGCGTGTGTGTGTGTGGTGTGTTGTGTGTGTGGTGTGTGTGTGTGTGTGTGTGTGTGTGTGTGTGTGTGTGTGTGTGTGTGTGTGTGTGTGTGTGTGTGATGTGCCCGTATGTGTGTGCGTGCAAGGTCTATATAAGTACTTATATAGACCTTGTGTGCATGTGTGTGTGCCCGTTGTGTGTGCGTGCGTGCATGCGTGCGTGCGTGCGTGCGTGCGTGTGTGCGTGTGAGTAAAATATAAATTAAGACCATGTGCGTCCAAAGGAGTTCTGAAACCAGCTGACCGGCTATGAGTTTATTATGTAAAGGAATTAATAAACTTAAGTCTCCTGGAAGGCTCGTCCGAACTTCAGCAACTTCCAAGTTATTATGTACGATCCCACAAACACTACCCCCATCCCCTGATCACCCCCTCCCCCCCCCCAACCCACTCCGCACGCCCACACGCCCACTTACATCTCCGTTGATCCTGGGAAATATTGAGCTCAAAAAACATGTAATAGATAGTAAAGAGTAGGGAAAAAAAGACACACAATAAAGATAAAAAAAGAAAAAGATGCATGCAATAAGAACTAAAACAAAAAACGTGTAATAGAAAATAATTAATAAAATATATTTAAAAAGGCCAAGCAAGAAAACTAAAAAAGAAACGAAAAAAAAAAACACAAAAAGAAGAAAAACAACACACTAATAAAAGACCCAATAAAAGAAACGAAAAAAAATACGCAGTGAAAAAAGCAGCAATGAATAAAGAATATATATATTCATATGATCCCACGAACACTACCCCCGTCCCCTGATCACCCCCCCCCCAACCCACTCCGCACGCCCACACGCCCACTTACATCTCCGTTGATCTTGGGAAAATGTTGAGCTCAAACACATGCAAATAGATAGCAAAAAGTAGGGAAAAAAGACAAAGATTTAAAAAAAAACAAAAAAAAAAAGAAAAAGATACATGCAATAAGAACTAAAACAACAAAAAAGTGTAATAAAAAATAATTAATAAATGTACTTAAAAAAGACATGCAAGAAAACTACTAAAAGAAACGAAAAAAAAAAAAAAAAAAAAAAAAAGAAGAAAAACAACACACTAATAAAAGACCCAATAAAAGAAACGAAAAAAAAAATACGCAGTGAAAAAAGTAGCAATGAATAAAGAATATATATATTCATATGATCCCACAAAATAAAATAAAAGATTTTGAAAATGAAAAATATACATGCAATAAGAACTAAACAACAAAAAAGTGTAATAAAAAATAATTAATAAATATACTTAAAAAAAA
>NW_020871681.1:10000-15000 GCF_003789085.1 Penaeus vannamei | reverse complement strand
CCACTTGACTGTATGTTCCCGGTGGGCGAGTAGGTGTAACTGTAGCGCCAGTAAGTGTAGTTTAATGACACTTAATTGACCTGCCAAGTGCTCTCCCGGTCGCTGAGTTTCGGTCAAGGTGACAGTAGAAGTGGCGTTGGAATAGGAAAGTGGTGTTGACATGGGGATGAAATTGGTGTTGAAATAGGAAAGTGGTGTTAAAATTGTGATGAAATAGGCGGGAAATAAGAAAGTGGTGTTGAAATGGTGATAGAATAGGAAAGTGGTGTTGAAATGGTGATAAAGTGGTGTTGGAATAGAAAGTGGTGTGAAATGGTAATGAAAGTGGCTTTGAAACTGGTAATAAAAGTGTGTTGAATGGTGATGAAATGGCTTGAAATTGGTAATAAAAGTGGTGTTGAAATGGTGATGAAAGTGGTGTTAAATGGTGAAGAAAGTGGCGTTGAAATATGAACGTGGTTTTGAAGTGGCGGTGAAAGTGGTGTTGAAATAGGAATTGAAGGGGTGTTGAATTGGTGATGAAAGTGGTGTTGATTTCAGTCTCGCTTACTCTTTCACTCTCTCTTGCTTCTCTCTTTCTTCTTTTAGTCCCTTTCTCCTTCGTCTCTTTCTTTCTCTCTTTTCTTCTTTTCTCTTGTTTCTTTCTCTCTCATTTTCTTATTCTTTTTTTCTCTCTTTTTTTTCTCTTTCTCTTCCTCTTCATTTTCCTTTTCCCCTTCCCCCTCCCTCTAATTTACATTTCCCTTCTTTTCTTCCCCCCTCCTCTCTCTCTCTCTCTCTCTCTCTCTCTTCTTCTCTCTCTCTCTCTCTCTCTCTCTCTCTCTCTCTCTCTCTCTCTCTCTCTCTCTCTCTCTCTCTCTCCCACGAGAAGAAAGAGAGAAGAGAAAAAGGGATTATAAGAATAAGGAGGAAAAAAAAAGAAAAAAAGAAGAAAATTAATAAATAGCAAAGAACAACGAACTTTGTGCAGCCTTCCTCTAAGCCCCGCCCACTCGACGTTCCGAACACATGCGACCGCTATTTTCAAGACAAACTCGGCGAGCTCCGGTTCAGTACGGTATTATCCGGCCTGAATAAACCATTATCCGGCCTCCACTACACCGGGGAATGATATAGAAGACTTGGCGAAACACCTATTTGTTTACAGTGACAAGAACGGGCGGTTAGTTTCCGAGACACCGCGTGGAAGTCTTTCATTCATTCCCTCTTGTTTTGGGTGACCGTTTTACAAGGTTGTATAAGCCTGCGGGTGGGGGGGGTATTTCCTTTTATTACCCTCTGTCTTTTGGGGTTATTTTGTCTTGGTCTTGTCATTTTGTTTTTTTTTTTTTTTTTGGTGTTTTTTGTCGTATTTTCTTCTTTTTGCGGGTTGTTTCGTTTTTTTTTTTTTTGGAGGAGGAGGGGAGGGAGGTATTTTTCTCTCATTCTCCTTCTCCTTCTTTACCTCTTCTTTCCTCTGTCCCTCTCTATCTATATATCTATCTATATCTATCTCTAGCTTGTGTCTCTCGCTCATTTCTCTCATCCTCTCTCTCTCTCTCTCTCTCTCTCTCTCTCTCTCTCTCTCCTCTCTCTCTCTCACTCATCTCTCTCTCTCACCTCTCCTCTCCCTCTCCTTCTCTCCTCTCTCTCTCGTCTCTCGCTCCTCTCTCTCTCTCTCTCTCTCTCTGCTCCCCTCCCTCTCCCCTGCCCTCTCCTCTCTCTCCCTTCTCTCTCTCTCGCTAGCCCTTTTTCTAAACTTCATCGAGACCCATCCATCTCCTCTTCTCCCTCTCATTTCACATCGTGTCTCCCATATATTTCAAAAGGAGAAAAAAAATGCAAAAAAAAAAAAAAAAAACAAACAAAAAAAAATTCATATCAGCTCGAATAATCCAATTCCTCTAACGATGTTTGGCAGAGAGTCAAACTTTCCCCTCACAGGTCGTAAAGGGAAAGTATAACCCTTTCCTCCCCTTCGTTCGCCTTCTCCTTTCCTTCCTCCTTTCCTTCCTTCCTGTTCCGTTCCTGTCTTTGCCTTGCCTCTATCNGGTGAGAAGAGCGAGTGAACGATGAGAGACAGCAGAGAGCACGAGAGAGAGAGCAGCAGAGAGAGAGAGAGAGAGGAAGACGACGACGATAGAGAGAGAGAAGACAGACAGACAGTGCACATTTGCCGGCTGACTTTGACTTCACTTTGGAGACTTGGGGATCCGGGGCGGACTGGAGGCCGAGTCGAGTGGCGGTTGGTGGTGGGTTATTATGATAATTTAACATGGTATTGTATCGATTAGGATGGTGGTGGTGGTGGGGGGGAGGAGGGAGGAGGAGGAGGGGAGGGAGGGAGAAGGGGAGAGGAGGGAGGAAGGGGAGAAGGGGGAGACGGGGAAGGGGAGGAGGAGGAGAGAGAAGGGGAGGAGAGAGGGGGAGAAGGGGGAGGAGGAGGAAGGAGGAGGAGAAGAAGAAGGAGTAGGAGGGGAAGAGGAGGAGGAGAGAGAGAAGGGGGAGAGGGAGGAGGAGAGGGGAGGAGGAGAGGAGGAGGAGGGGGATGAAGGGGGAGGGGAGAAGGGGGAGGAGGAGGAGGAGGAGGGAGGAGAAGGAGGGGGAGAGGGGAGGAAGAGGGGTAGAGAGGAGGAGGAGGAGGAGGAGGAGGAGGGGAGGAGGGGGGGAGATGGAGTGGGGGGAGGAGGAGGGAGGAGGAGGAGGGCGGAGGAGGTGGTAATGGTGGTGATAATAGAGACGATAATGAATATGACGATAATAATGAAGATAATAAAATAACAAAATCCATCATTATCTTTTTTATTATCATCATTCTCATCATCACCGTTCTTAACATAACAGCAATAATGATAATAATAATGACCACAATAATAATAATGATAATAAAATGATAAAAAACATTATCATCATCATTCTTTCTTATCATCATCATTAACACCATCACCATTCTTATCACCACAACAATGGCAACTCAACACCAAGCTCACAATCACAACAATTATAAACAACTGATATTCACAATACAGAAATAAGCGAAAAAATGAACACATGTAATTATCCTAAACGGCTGTTGTAATCACTGTAATGAAAGCGTCATTTGTAAGTTAATTAGCATAATTAGCGTCCGAGAGAGAGAGTCCAAAACAACAGAAAAACAAATTGCTTTCCTATGAGTGCAATTGAGAGCTGCAATCAGGTTTTTTTTCCATGCTTGTTTGTTTGTTTGCAAAGGGTATGTTTATAAGGTTTATTTTCTTATTTCTTAATGATTGTCGCCCATACTTGCTTGTTTGTTTGCAAAGGGTATGTTTTATTTATTTTTCTTATTTCTTAATGATTGTCGCCCATACCTGCTTGTTTGTTTGCAAAGGGTATGTTTATAAGGTTTATTTTCTTATTCACTTCTTAATGATTGTCGCCCATACTTGCTTGTTTGTTTGCCAAAGGGTATGTTTATAAGGTTTATTTTCTTATTTCTTAATGATTGTCGCCCATACTTGCTTGTTTGTTTGCAAAGGGTATGTTTATAAGGTTTATTTTCTTATTCATTTCTTAATGATTGTCGCCCATACTTGCTTGTTTGTTTGCAAAGGGTATGTTTATAAGGTTTGTTTTCTTATTCATTTCTTAATGATTGTCGCCCATACTTGCTTGTTTGTTTATAAGGTTTATTTTCTTATTCATTTCTTAATGATTGTCGCCCATACTTGCTTGTTTGTTTGCAAAGGGTATGTTTATAAGGTTTATTTTCTTATTCATTTCTTAATGATTGTCGCCCATACTTGCTTGTTTGTTTGCAAAGGGTATGTTTATAAGGTTTATTTCTTATTCATTTTTTTAATGATTGTCGCCCATTGACTATAAGGTTTATTTTCTTATTCATTTCTTAATGATTGTCGCCCATACTTGCTTGTTTGTTTGCAAAGGGTATGTTTATAAGGTTTATTTTCTTATTCATTTCTTAATGATTGTCGCCCATACTTGCTTGTTGTTTGCAAGGTATGTTTATAAGGTTTGTTTTTCTATTCATTTCTTAATGATTGTCCATACTTGCTTGTTTGTTTGCAAAGGGTATGTTTTATAGGTTATTTTCTTATTCATTTCTTAATGATTGTCGCCTCTTGCTTTTTTTTGTTTATAAGGTTTATTTTCTTATTCATTTCTTAATGATTGTCGCCCATACTTGCTTGTTTGTTTGCAAAGGGTATGTTTATAAGGTTTGTTTTCTTATTCATTTCTTAATGATTGTCGCCCATACTTGCTTGCTTGTTTGCCAAGGGTATGTTTATAAGGTTTGTTTTCTTATTCATTTCTTAATGATTGTCGCCCATACTTGCTTGTTTGTTTATAAGGTTTATTTTCTTATTCATTTCTTAATGATTCGCCCATACTTGCTGTTTGTTGGCAAAGGGTAATGTTTTATAAGTTTATTTTTCTTTTTTTTAATGATTGTCGCCCATACTTGCTTGTTTGCAAAGGGTATGTTTATAAGGTTTTTTTTTATTTTTATGATTGTTTTGCTTATTTCAAAGGGTATGTTTATAAGCTTTTTTTATTCACTTAATGATTGTCGCCCTTTGTTTGTTGTTTATAAGGTTTATTTTTTAATTTCTTAATGATTGTCGCCCATACTTGCTTGTTTGTTTGTTCTTATTTCTTAATGATTGTCGCCCATACTTGCTTGTTTGCAAAGGGTATGTTTATAAGGTTTATTTTCTTATTTCTTAATGATTGTCGCCCATACTTGCTTGTTTTTTATAAGGTTTATTTTCTTATTTCATTAATGATTGTCGCCCATACTTGCTTGTTTGTTTATAAGGTTTATTTCTTATTCATTTCTTAATGATTGTCGCCCATACTTGCTTGTTTGTTTATAAGGTTTATTTTCTTATTCATTTCTTAATGATTGTCGCCCATACTTGCTTGTTTGTTTATAAGGTTTATTTTCTTATTCATTTCTTAATGATTGTCGCCCATACTTGCTTGTTTGTTTATAAGGTTTATTTTCTTATTCATTT
>NW_020871681.1:0-7500 GCF_003789085.1 Penaeus vannamei | reverse complement strand
TCCCCCACTCTCTCTCTCTCTTGTTGCTCTTGTCTTTCTCTCCTCTTCTCTCTCTCTGTCTCTCTCATGTTGTTCTTAAGTCTTTCTCTCCTCTCCTCTCTCTCTCTGTCTCTCTCTTGTTGTTCTTAATCTTTCTCTCCTCTCTCCCTCTCTCTCTCTCTCTCTCTCTTTCTCTCTCTTGTTGTTTTTAGTCTTCCTCTCTCTCACTTCTTTCCTCCCTCCTCCACCTCCCCCGCTCTCTCTCTCTCCATCTCCTCCATCTCTCTCTCTTGTTGTTTTTAGTCTTCCTCTCTCTCACTCCTTTCCTCCCTCCCTCTCTTTCTCCTTCTCCCACCCTCTCTCTCTCTCTATCTCTCCCTCTCTCTCTCTTGTTGTTCTCAATCTTCCTCTCTCTCACTTCTTTCCTCCCTCCCCCCTTCTCTCTCTCTCAACCTCTCCCTCTTTCTCCCCCGCCCTCTCTCTCTCTCTCTCTCCACCCTCACTCTCTCTCAAATCCTCCTCTTTCTCCCCCGCCCCTCTCTCTCTCTCCACCCTCTCTCTCTCTCTCCACCCTCTCTCTCTCTCAATCTCTCCCTCTCTTTCTCCCCCCTCTCTCTCTTTCTCCCCGCATCCTCTCTCTCTCAATTTCTCCCTCTTTCTCCCCGCCCTCTCTCTCTCTCCACCCTCTCTCTCTCAATCTCTCCCTCATCCCCCCCCCCCAACCCTCTCTCTCTCAATCTCTCCCTCTCTTTCTCCCCCCCCCCCCGCCTCTCAAATCCTCTCTTCAACCCACGAAAATGCCAAGCAGGAGGCGTGCCTAAGACTAAGTGCTTGTGAACCCTCGCCGAATTGTTCACATGGAAGAACATTATCATCAAAACATCATATTTGCATAACATTAAACTGCGAGATTTTCTTGTTCTCTGACTTTTTTTTTATCTCTCTTATCAGTAGTGACTGTGACGGCTCCCAGATCTTATCGGGCTTCCCCCCCCCCACACACACACACACGACGAAGACCACAATGTAAGCTGGAATTAAGACACGGCAGGAAGACCGAAACGCCACAACGCGAGCCGGAATTAAGACTTGCGAGGAAGACCGAAACGCCACAACGCGAGCTGGAATTAAGACCGCAGGAAGACCGAAACGCCACAACGCGAGCCGGAATTAAGACACGCCAGGAAGACCGACAACGCGAGCAATTAAGACAGAAGACCGAAACGCCACAACGCGAGCTGGAATTAAGACGCCAGGAAGACACGCACAACGCGAGCCGGAATTAAGACACGCCAGGAAGACCGAAACGCCACAACGCGAGCTGGAATTAAGACTTGCCAGGAAGACCGAAACGCACAACGCGAGCTGGAATTAAGACACGCCAGGAAGACCGAAACGCCACAACGCGAGCCGGAATTAAACACGCCAGGAAGACGAAACGCCACAACGCGAGCTGGAATTAAGACTTGCAGGAAGACCGAAACGCCACAACGCGAGCCGGAATTAAGACACGCCAGGAAGACCGAAACGCCACAACGCGAGCTGGAATTAAGACTTGCCAGGAAGACCGAAACGCCACAACGCGAGCCGGAATTAAGACACGCCAGGAAGACCGAAACGCCACAACGCGAGCCGGAATTAAGACACGCAGGAAGACCGAAACGCACAAGCGAGCGGAATTAAGACGTGCCAGGAAGACCGAAACGCACAACGCGAGCCGGAATTAAGACGTGCCATTAAGACGCCAGGAAGACCGAAACGCCACAACGCGAGCGGAATTAAACGCCAGGAAGACCGAAACGCCACAACGTTTAGACACGAGGAAGACCGAAACGCCACAACGCGAGCCGGAATTAAGACACGCCAGGAAGACCGAAACGCCACAACGCGAGCCGGAATTAAGACACGCCAGGAAGACCGAAACGCCACAACGCGAGCCGGAATTAAGACACGCCAGGAAGACCGAAACGCCACAACGCGAGCCGGAATTAAGACGTGCCAGGAAGACCGAAACGCCACAACGCGAGCTGGAATTAAGACATGCCAGGAAGACCGAAACGCCACAACGCGAGCTGGAATTAAGACAACGCCAGGAAGACCGAACGCCACAACGCGAGCCGGAATTAAGACATGCCAGGAAGACCGAAACGCTACAACGCGAGCCGGAATTAAGACACGCCAGGAAGACCCAAACGCCACAACGCGAGCTGGAATTAAGACACGTTGGGAAGACCGAAACGCCACAACGCGAGCCGGAATTAAGACTCGTGAGGAAGATACCGGGCTGATGGTGATTACAAGGGGCCGAGGGAGAGACACACAAGCATGAGAGAATTCGCTAACAAAACTCGGGATGGCAGGCATAAAGGGGGGAGGAGAGAGGTGGGGGAAACTGGACAAGAAATATTGAGAATGAGAAGGAAAGAGGGAAGGGAATGGAGGGAGAAGCGGGAGAGGAAGGAGGGAGGGAGGGAGGGAGGGAGAAAGAGAAAAGAGAAAAGAGAAAGAGAAAGAGAAAGAGAAAAGAGAAGAGAGAGAGAGAGAGAGAGAGAGAGAGAGAGAGAGAGAGAGAGAGAGAGAGAGAGAGAAGAAAGATGGACAGAGACTGACAGAGATTGAGAGAAAGAGAAAGAGAAGAGATACAGACAGAGATTGAGAGAGAGAAAGACAAGAGAGACAGACAGAGATTGAGAGAGAAAAAGAAAAAGAGAGACAGACAGCAAGAAACCGACGGCAAACAGACACAGACACAGACAGACAGACAGACAGACCGAAGGCCCAAAGAGAGCGAGCGAGAGACAGCCCCCGAGCCCCGCCACAAGGCTCGTCTCAATCCGATGTGTCAATATGAATAAAGCCTTTTCCGCGGCGCCAATGGAACGTATTTCGAAAACAATCAAGTCTGTCTTTTGCTCGAGATTTTAGTCTTTTCATCAAGCTTAAAGTTTTTTTTTTTTTTTTTTTTTTTTTTTTTTTTTTTTTTTTTTTTTTTTTACTTGTTCTTATGCCCAGTTTTTAGTTTTTTGTTTTTTTTTCAGTTTTTTTATGCCCAGGCTTCAGGCTCTTCATCAAGCTTTCAGTGTTTTCTTCCTGTTATATTTTCCTTTGTTTATTTTTATTCATCTATTCATTTATTTTTATTTTATTATTATTATTTTTAGCCTTTCCTCGCCACTCCCTCCTCCCCCCTTCCCTCTTTCTCCTCTCCTCACCCCCCCTCCCTCCCTCTATTACCTTCTTTCCATGCCCCCCCCCCTCTCCTTTCCCTCTCTCCGACTCCCTTCTTCCTTCTCTCCTTTCCCTCTCCCCCTCCTTCCTTCCACTTTCCCTCCTCCTTCTCCTCCTCCCCTCTTCTCCACCTCCCGACCCCTCCTCTCCTACCTCCTCCTCCCTCTCCTCCTCCTTCTCCTCTCCCCTCCCTCACCTTCCTCCCCCCCCTCCCTCCCTCCCTTCCTCCCCTCCCTCCCCCCTTCCCTCCTCCTCCCCTCCCTCCCTTCCCTCCTCCTCCCCCTCCTCCCTTCCTCTCCCTCCTTCTCATTCTCCTCCCTCCCTCCTTCCCTCTCCCCCCTCCTCCCCTCTCGACGCCTCAGGCCACGAAGGGAAAGACAAGGCGAGGTGGCAGTCGAGTCCGGGAATTTATGCGTCGCCTGGGGGTATATTCCTCCTCCTCTCCCTCCCTCCTCCCCCCTCCTCCCCTCCCTCCCCTCCCTTCCTCCTTCTCCCCTCCCTCCCTTCCCTCCTTCTCCCTCCTCCCTCCCTCCTCGACGCCTCAGGCCACGAAGGGAAAGACAAGGCGAGGTGGCAGTCGAGTCCGGGAATTTATGCGTCCTGGGTATATTTCCCCTTCTCCCCCTCCCTCCCTTCCCTCCTTCTCCTCCCTTCCCCCCCTCCCCCTCCCTCCCTCCCTTCCCCCCTCCCTCCCTCCCTTCCTCCCTCCCTCCCTCCTCCCTCCTCGACGCTCAGGCCACGAAGAAAAGACAAGGCGAGGTGGCAGTCGAGTCCGGGAATTTATGCGTCGCCTGGGGGTATATTTCCTCCTTCTCCCCCTCCCTCCCTCCCTCCTCCTCCCCCCCTCCCTTCCCTCCTCTCCCCCTCCCTCCCTCCTCCCTCCTTCCCTCCTTCCCCCCTCCCTCCCTTCCCTCCTTCTCCCCCCCTCCCTCCCCTCCCCTCCTCCCTCCCTCTTCTCCCCCCCCTCCCTCCCTCCTCCTCCCCTCACCTCCTTCCTCCTCCTTCTCCTCACTCCTCTTCTCCCCCTCCTCCCTTCCCTCCCTTCCCCTCCCCTCCCTCCTTCTCCCCCTCCCCCCCCCTCCTCCTTCTCCCTCGCCTCTCCTCCTCCCTTCCGCCCTCCCATCCCCTCCCTCCTCTCCCCCTCCCTCCCTCCCTCCTTCCCCCCCTCCCTCCCTTCCCTCCTTCCTCCCTCGCTTCATCCTCCTCTCCCCTCGCCTCCCTTCCCTCCTTCTCCCCTCCTCCTCCCTTCCCCTCCTCCCCTCCCTCCCTTCCCTTCCGTCCTCGCCCCTACCCTCCCTTCCCTCCCTCCACACCTCCCTCCCTCCTCCTCCCTCCTCGACCCCTCAGGCCACGAAGGGAAAGACAGGAGGTGCAGTCGAGTCCGGGAATTAATGCGGTCGCCTGGGGATATATTTCCTCTCTTCCCTCCTCCCGTCCCTTCTCCCCTTCTCCCCTTCCCTCCTCCTCCTCCCTCCCCTCCCTTCCGTCCTGTCCCCCTCCCTCTGTCCCTCCTTCTCCCCCTCCTCCTCCTGTCCCCTTCCCCCTCCTCCCTCACCCCCCCCCCCCCCATCCCCCTCCCCCCTCCCTTCCCATCCTCCCCCCCCCCAGCCGTCTCCTTCGCTCCCTCTCTTTCTTCCCTCGGCCCCCCCTCCCCCTCACTCCCTCCCCCTCTCTCCCCCCACCTCCTCGACGCCTCAAAGGCACGAGGCAAAGACCAAAGCGAGGTGGCAGCGATGCCGGAATTTGTCGTCGCCTGGGGGAAATGTCCTCCTCCCCCCCTCCCCTTCCTCTTCCCCCCTCCCTCCCTCCTCCTCCCTCCTCCCTTCCCTCCCTCCCCCTCCGCCTCTAATCCCCCTTCCCCTCCCTCCCTCCTTCTCCCCTCTCCTCCTCTCCCGTCCTCGACCTCAGAGCACGAAAGGAAAGCCAAGCCGAGGTGGCAGTCCGAGTCGGGGAATTTATGCGTCGCTTGGGGGATATTCTCCTCTCCCCCCTGCCCATCCCCTTCTCCCTCCTCCCCTCCTCGCCCTCCCTCCCTTCCCTCCTCTCCCCCTCCTCTCCCTTCCCTCCTCCCCTCCTCCCTTCCCTCCCTCCCCCCCCCCTTCCTCCTCCTCCTTCCCCCTTCTCCCCCTCCGCTCCCTCCCTCCCCTCCTCGAACGCCTCATGGCCACGAAGGGAAAGAAAAGGCGAGTGGCAGATCGGAGTCCGCGGAAATTATGCGGTCCCGCCTGGGGGTATAATCCCCTCTCCCCTCCTCCCTTCCCCTCCCGCCTCCCTCCCTTCCCTTCCTCCCCCCCCTCCCTTCCTCCTCCCTCCCCCCCCCCTCCCTCCATCCTACTCCCCCTCCCCCTTCCCTCCTCCCCCTCCCTCCCTCCCCCCCGAGCGCTCAGGCCACGAAGGGAAAGACAAGGCGAGGTGGCAGTCGAGTCGGGAATTTATGCGTCGCCTGGGGGTATAACCTTCCTCCTTCTCCCCCTCCCTCCTTCCCTCCTCCTCCCTCCTCCCTTCCCTCCTCCCCCCCCCTCCCGTTCCCCCTCTCCCCCTCCTCCTTCCCTCCTTCTCGCCCTCCTCCTTCCCATCCTTTCTCCCTCCTCCTCCCTTCCCTCCTCACTCCCTCCTCCCCTCCTTTGCTCCCCTCCTCCCTTCCCGCCTCCCCCCCCCCCTCCCCTCCTTCTCCCCCTCCTCCTCCTCTTGCCTTCTCCCCCCATCCCTTCCTCCTCTTCCGGCGCCCTCCCTCCTCTTCCCTCCTTCTCCGCCCCTACACCTCCCCTTCCTCCTTCCTCCCTCCCTCCCCCGTCCCTCCCTTCCCCCTCCCCCCTCCCTCCCTCCTCTCCCTCCCATCCCTCTCGTCTCCCCCTCCTCCCTCCCTTCACTCCTTGCTCCTCCCTTCCCTCCCCTGCCCCTCCTCGGCCTTCCCTCCTTCTCCCTCCCCCCTCCTTCCTGCCCCTCGACCCCTCCTCCCTTCCCTCCGTCTCCCCTCCCCCCTCCTCGCCTCCCTTCCCGCCTCTCTCCCCTGCCTCCTCCTCCTCCTCGGACGCCTCAAGGCGACAAGGAAAAGAAACAAGCGAGGTGGCAGTCGAGTCCGGGAATTATTGCGTCGCCTGGGGAATTCGAGTCCTCCGACCTCCCCCCTTCCTCCTCCCCTCCTCCTCCTCCCCCCCCTCCCTCCCTCCTCTTCCCCCCCCCTCCCTCCCTTCCTCCTCCTCCCCCTCCTCCTCCCTCCTTCTCCCCCTCCCTCCTTCCCCTCCCTCCCCCTTCCTCTCCCCCCCCCTCCTCCCTCCTCGCAGACGCCCTCAGGCCAGAAAGAAAGACAAGGCGAGGTGCGCAGCCCCGAGCCGGAAATTTATGCGCGCCTGGGGGTAATTCCTCCTCTCGCCCTCCCTCCTTCCCTACCTCTCCCCTTCCCCTCCCTCCTCCTCCCTCCTCTTCCCTCCTCCTCCTCCTCCTTCCCCGCCTCCTCCCTTCCCTCCGTCCTCCCCTCCCTTCCCTTCCTCCTTCTCCCCTCCCTCCCTTCCCTCCCTCCCTTCCCTCCCTCCCCTCCTCCCTCCCTCCCGACGCCTCAGGGCCACGAAGGGAAAGACAAGGCGAGGTGGCAGTCGAGTCCGGAATTTATAGCGGTCGCCTGGGGGTATATTTCCGCCTCCCTCCTCCCCTCTGCCCCTCCCCCTCCCCCTCCCCCCCCCTCCCTTCCCTCCTTCTCCCCCTCCCCCCCCCCCCTCCCTCCCTCCTTCCCCCCTCCCTCCCTTCCCTCTCCCCCTCCCTCCTCCTTCCCCCCTCCCCCCCTCCCTCCCCCTCCCTCCCTCCCTCCTCCCCCCTCCCTCCCTTCCCTCCTTCTCCCCTCCCCCCCCCTCCCCTCCTCGACGCCTCAGGCCACGAAGGGAAAGACAAGGCGAGGTGGCAGTCGAGTCCGGGAATTTATGCGTCGCCTGGGGGAATATTTCCTCCTCCTCCCCCTCCCTCCCTTCCTCCCCTCCCGTTCTTCCCTCCTTCTCCCCCTCCTCCTTCCTCCTTCTCCCCCTCCCTCACCTCCCCCTCCCTCCCTCCCTCCTTCCTCCTTTCCCTCCCTCCCGCCTCCTCCTCCCTCCCTCCCTCTCCCTCTCCCTCCCTCCGCCGCCTCAGGCCACGAAGGAAAGACAAGGCGAGGTGGCAGTCGAGTCCGGAATTTATGCGTCGCCTGGGGTATATTTCCTCCTCCTCCCCCTCCCTCCTTCCTCCTTCTCCCCTCCCCCCTCCCTTCCTCCTTCTCCCTCCTCCCTCCTGTCACCTCCTTCTTCCCCCTCCCTCCCTCCCTCCCTC
>NW_020871680.1:17432-23748 GCF_003789085.1 Penaeus vannamei | reverse complement strand
TTACCTTGCTTTTTAACTGAGCTTGTTACCTTGCGTTTACTGAACTTGTTTACCTTGTTTTTAAACTTTTTAACTGAACTTTTACCTTGCTTTTTACCGCATTGCTTTTACTGACCTTGTTAACTTTTTACCTTGCTTTTACTGAACTTTTACCTGCTTTTATTGAACTTTACCTTGTTTACGCGGTTACTTTTATTGACTTGTTACCTTGCTTTACTGAACATTTACTTGCTTTTACTGAACTTGTTACCTTGCTTTTACTGAACTTGATACCTTGCTTTTACTGAACTTTTTACCTTGCTTTTACTGAACTTTTACCTTGCTTTTACTGAACTGTTACCTTGCTTTTTGAACTTGTTTACCTGCTTACTGAACTTTTACCTTGCTTTTTACTGAACTTTACTTGTTTGAACTTTTACCTTGCTTTTACTGAACTTTTACCTTGCTTTTACTGAACTTTTACCTTGCTTTTACTGAACTTGTTACCTTGCTTTTACCTGAACTTTACCTTGCTTTTACTGAATACTTTTTACTTTGCTGTTTACTGAACTTTACCTTGCTTTTTACTGAACTTGTTACCCCTTGCTTTTACTGAACTTTTACTTTTACCTTTTTTACTGAACTTGTTACCTTGCTTTTACTGAACTTTTACCTTGCTTTTACTGAACTTGTTACCTTGCTTTTACTGAACTTTTACCTTGCTTTTACTGAACTTGTTACCTTGCTTTTACTGAACTTTTACCTTACTTTTACTGAACTTTTATTTACTGAACTTTTACCTTGCTTTTACTGAAATTGTTACCTTGCTTTTACCTTACTTTTTACCTTACTTTTACTTTACTTGTTACCTTGCTTTACTGAAACTTGTTACCTTGCATTTACTGAACATTTACTTGCTTTTACTGAACTTGTTTACCTTGTTTTTACTAAACTTTTACCTTGCTTTTACTGAACTTGTTACCTTGCTTTTATTGAAACTTTTTACTTGCTTTTACTGAACCTTGCTTTTACTGAACTTTTACCTTGCTTTTACTGGAATTTCACATTGCTTTTACTGAACTTGTTACCTAGTTTTTACTAAACTTTTTACCTTGCTTTTTTTAACTTTTACCTTGCTTTTACTGCTTTTACTTTTGAACTTTTACCTTGCTTTTACTGAAATTTCACCTAGCTTTTACTGAACTTTTACCTTACTTTTACTGAACTTGTTACTTGCTTTTACTGAACTTATTACCTTGCTTTTACTGAACTTTTACCTTGCTTTTACTGAACTTATTACCTTGCTTTTACTGAACTTTTACCTTGCTTTTACTGAAATTTCACCTTGCTTTTACTGAACTTTTACCTTGCTTTTACTGAACTTGTTTGCTTTTACTGAACTTGATACCTTGCTTTTACTGAACTTTTTACCTTGCTTGTACTGAATTTTTTCCTTGCATTTACTGAATTTTTACCTTGCTTTTACTGAACTTGTTACCTTGCTTTTACTGAACTTTTTACCTTGCTTTTACTGAACTTGTTACCTTGCTTTTACTGAACTTTTACCTTGCTTTTTACTGAACGTTTACCTTGCTTTTACTAAACTATTACCTTGCTTTTACTGAACTTGTTACCTTGCTGAACTTTTTTGTTTGCTTGCTTTACTGAACTTTTACCTTGCTTTTACTGAACTTTTTACCTTGGTTTACTTTTACTTGACTTTTACCTTGCTTTTACTGAACTTGTTACCTTTGCTTTTACTGAAATTACCTTTGCTTTTACCTTGACCTTGTTACCTTGCTTTTACTGAACTTGTT
Organism: Penaeus vannamei; assembly: GCF_003789085.1. Lineage (NCBI taxonomy): Eukaryota > Metazoa > Arthropoda > Malacostraca > Decapoda > Penaeidae > Penaeus > Penaeus vannamei. The sequence continues at coordinate 21,952 of NW_020871680.1, read as the reverse complement.
ACCTTGCTTTTACTGAACTTAACATTTACTGAACTTTTATCTTGCTTTTACTGAAATTGTTACCTTGCTTTTACTGACTTTAACTGAACTTTTACCTTGCTTTTACTGAACTTGTTACCTTGCTTTTTTTTACCTTGCTTTTTGAACTTGACCTTGCTTTACTGTTTACCTTGCTTTTACTGAACTTTACCTTGGCTTTTACTGGAACTTTTACCTTGCTTTACTGAACTTTTACCTTGCTTTTACTGAACTTTTTACCTTGTTTTTTTACTGAACTTTTACCTTGCTTTTACTGAACTTTTTACCTTGCTTTTACTGAACTTTTACCTTGCTTTTACTGAAATTTTACCTTGCTTTTTACTGAACTTGTTACCTTTTTACTGACTTTTACCTTGCTTTTACTGCTTTTACTGTTATTGCTTTTACTGAATTTGTTACCTTGCTTTTACTGAACTTATTACCTTTTGCTTTTTACTGAACTTGTTACCTTGCTTTTACTGAACTTTTTACCTTGCTTTTACTGAACTTGTTACCTGCTTTTACTGAACTTGTTACCTTGCTTTTTACTGAACTTGTTTACCTTGCTTTTACTGAACTTGTACTTGCTTTTACTGAAACTTTTACCTGCTTTGCTGAACTTGTTACCTTGCTTTTACTGAACTTGTTACCTTCCATTTACTGATCTTTTATCTTACTTTTACTGAACTTGTTACCTTGCTTTTACTGAACTTTTACCTTGCTTTTACTGAACTTGTTACCTTTTACTTGCTTTTACTGAACTTGTTACCTTGCTTTTACTGAACTTTTACCTTTGCTTTTACTGAACTTGTTACCTTGCATTTACTGAACTTTTACCTTGCTTTTACTGAACTTGTTACCTTGCATTTACTGAACTTTTACCTTGCTTTTACTGAACTTGTTACCTTGCTTTTACTGAACTTTTACCTTGCTTTTACTGAACTTGTTACCTTGCTTTTACTGAAATTTTACCTTGCTTTTACTGAACTTTTTTTACCTTGGTTTTACTGAACTTGTTACCTTGCTTTTACTGAACTTTTACCTTGCTTTTACTGAACTTTTACCTTGCTTTTACTGAATTTGTTTACCTTGCTTTTACTGAACTTTTACCTTGCTTTTACTGAACTTGTTACCTTGCTTTTACTGAACTTTTACCTTGCTTTTACTGAACTTGTTACTTGTTTTGCTTTTACCTTTTTACTGAACTTGTTACCTTGCTTTTTACTGAACTTGTTGCTTTTACTGAACTTTTACCTTGCTTTTACTGAACTTGTTACCTTGCTTTTACTGTTTTTTTTTCCTTGCTTTTACTGAACTTGTTACCTTGCTATTACTGAACTTTTACCTTGCTTTTACTTGCTTGTTACTACCTTGCTTTTACTGAACCTTTACCTTGCTTTTACTGAACTTATTACCTTGCTTTTACTGAACTTTTACCTTGCTTTTACTGAAAATGTACCTTGCTTTTACTGAACTTATTACCTTGCTTTTACTGAACTTTTACCTTGCTTTTACTGAACTTGTTACCTTGCTTACCTGCTTTTTACTGAATTTGTTACCTTGCTTTTACTGAACTTGTTACCTTGCTTTTACTGAACTTTTACCTTGCTTATACTGAACTTTTACCTTGCTTTTACTGAACTTGTTACCTTGCTTTTACTGGACTTTTACCTTGCTTTTACTGAACTTGTTACCTTTTACTGAACTTTTAAACTTGTTACCTTACATTTACTGAACTTTTACCTTGCTTTTACTGAACTTTACCTTGCTTTTACTGACTTTTACCTTGCTTTTACTTTACTGAACTTTACCCTTGCTTTTTACTGAACCTTTACCTTGCTTTTACTGAACTTGTTACCTTGCTTTTACTGAACTTTTACCTTGCTTTTACTGAACTTGTTACTTGCATTTACTGAACTTTTACCTTGCTTTTGCTGGACTTTTTACCTTGCTTTTACTGAAATTTTACCTTGATTTTACTGAACTTGTTACCTTGCTTTTACTGAACTTGTTACCTTGCTTTTACTGAACTTGTTACTTGCTTTTACTGAACTTGTTACCTTGCTTTTACTGAACTTTGCTTTTACTGAACTTGTTACCTTGCTTTTACTGAACTTTACCTTGCTTTTACTGAACTTTTACCTTTGCTTTTACTGAACTTGTTACCTTTGTTACTGAACTTACTTTTTACTGAACTTTTTTACCTTGCTTTTACTGAACTTGTTATTTGCTTTTACTGAAATTTTACCTTGCTTTTTACTGAACTTTTTACCTTGCTTTACTGCTTTTTTTACTGAACTTGTTACCTTGTTTTACTGAACTTGTTACCTTGTTTTACTGAATTACCTTGCTTTTACTGAACTTGTTACTTTTACTTTTACCTTGCTTTTACTGCACTTGTTACCTTGCTTTTACTGAACTTTTACCTTGCTTTTATTGAACTTGTTACCTTGCTTTTACTGAACTTATTACCTTGCTTTTACTGAACTTTTACCTTGCTTTTACTGAACTTGTTACCTTGCTTTTACTGAACTTTTACCTTGCTTTTACTGAACTTGTTTACCTTGCTTTTACTGAACTTGTTACCTTGCTTTTACTGAACTTTTACCTTGCTTATACTGAACTTTTACCTTGCTTTTACTGAACTTGTTACCTTGCTTTTACTTTTTACCTTGCTTTTTACTGAACTTGTTACCTTGCTTTTACTGAACTTTTACTGCTTTTACTACTGAACTTTTACCTTGCTTTTACTGAACTTTACCTTGCTTTTACTGAACTTGTTACCTTGCTTTTACCTTGCTTTTACTGAACTTGTTACCTTGCTTTTACTGTTACCTTGCTTTTACTGAACTTGTTACTTGTTTTACTGAACTTTTACCTTGCTTTTACTGAACTTGTTACCTTGCTTTTACTGAACTTTTACCTTGCTTTTTACTGAACTTTTACCTTGCTTTAACTGTTTACCTTGCTTTTACTGAACTTGTTACCTTGCTTTTACTGAACTTGTTACCTTGCTTTTACTGAACTTGTTACCTTGCTTTTACTGAACTTGTTACTTGTTACCTTTTTACTGAACTTGTTACCTTGCTTTTACTGAACTTTTATCTTGCTTTTACTGAACTTGTTACCTTGCTTTTACCTTGCTTTTACTGAACTTTTTACCTTGCTTTTACTGAACTTTTACCTTGCTTTTAATGAACTTTAACCTTGCTTTTACTGAAATTTTACCTTTCTTTTATTGAACTTGTTACCTTGCTTTTACTTAACTTTTACCTTGCTTTTACTGAACTTGTTACCTTGCTTTTACTGACTTTGTTACCTTGCTTTTACTGAAGTTTTACCTTGCTTTTACTGAACTTTTACTTTGCTTTTACTGAACTTGTTACCTTGCTTTTACTGCACTTGTTGCCTTGCTTTTACTGAACTTGTTACCTTGCTTTTACTGAACTTGTTACTTTGCTTTTACTGAACTTTTACTGAACTTGTTACCTTGCTTTTACACTTTTTACCTTGCTTTTACTGTGCCTTTTTCTTGCCTTTTCCTGTGCCCTTTTACTTACCTTTATTGATCCTGTTATTGAGCTATTGGGATTTTATTTTACTTTCGTCTTTTTTTCTTTTACCCTCATTGTACAACACGCTTCTGTGCTAATGCTCGTACTACCACTACTGATATTACTACTGCCATCCCTACCACACTACATTTCTATAGTGGAAGGGCATTAGAGGATAAGCAACACCAATATATATTTTCAAACGTTACTTGTATTTCACGGAGTGAACAGGATCCCTGACTTTACTGCTCATCTGGCATATATATGTATGAATATATATATATATATATATATATATATATATATATTATATATAATATTGTTACAAAATGTGCATTATAACAAGGTGTGTGTGTGTTGGTGGCTACGAAAAGCCCGCCAATATGTGCGTGTGTTGGTGGCGATGAAAAACATACCATTGTGTGATTGGCTGGCCACAAGGTGGCACGAGATTCCGGTGCTGTAATTGGCTTCCATAGAGGGGGCTGACTGGCAGGCTGTGCGAGTGATCTTGAAGTGCGAGTATTTCTGTGGCTGTAGCTGTGACCTTGATTGTGTTTTCAAAGAAGAGTAAATGTGATTATCTTGTGTTATGGTTGATATAATGTGCCAAAGCTGTGCTTTTACATAAGGTGACCGCATTTCTCCGATGTGATGTTTCTGCAAATATGCTAGCTGCCTGTCTTTTGATATCCCCATTAACGTTACCAAGTGATCAGTGCGCGTGAACACTTGTCAGATGCTGTTCACTGAACTCAGTAGGACAGACAGTAAAGTGCAGCATCCTGACTTATAGGGTGAGTTGTGCAAGGCTATCAGTAAATGTGAACCTGTCTGTATGTGTGACCGGCCTACTTGGGAAGAGCACCCCCAAATTGGGTGCCAGGAGAGGGTTGCATGACATTGGTGTTAGGAGTGGGATCAAATAGGTGTATAGCCAGTGAGACT
>NW_020871680.1:9932-12432 GCF_003789085.1 Penaeus vannamei | reverse complement strand
TGTAAGCAACTTTTCACTTTTTTTGTGTGTGAAGTGGCCTACTTCAAAAATTCACACAAAAAATAAAATTGAAATCGAAAAAAGTGAAAAGAACAAAACAGTTCCCTTAAAATCGAACAGATTGACCAACACCAAAACATGGTATAATCTTGAACATATGGGCGACGAAGCGATTCAGGGCTTGTTTTATCGCAATGAGCTCGTTCCAACTACACTGCCAAATCATTATACATATAAGAGTATATCATCACATTGGGGCAGATCTAAGAAGCAAAAGAGAATATCTTGTTCAGTGCATTGGTTATCCAGACAAATTTAATTCTTACATTACAGTTGATATGCATTCTGGATTATGATAAAGCACTCTCTCACGTCACCCCACGTTGATGTGTCAAGCTTGTATGCCTTTTCTTCATCATTTCAGCCTTGCCTCTTAGCTGCAGTTTCAAACTAGACTTGAAATGCATTCCATGAGATATCACCGTTATACTCAGCTAGCCGTTTGTCAGTCATGGCCACCCATGCCACATCCATTATTCCAAGCTGGTCCTTAGAAACACACACTGTATTCAGGGGAGGGGTGGTAAAGGGAAGTGGGGAGGGGTAGATGGGTCCCTCCCTTCAATCAAGTAGTGTTGAGACCTGGGAGATGACACCACTTCGGGTGGGTTTTGTTCCTGTGCAGCCCATGGTGCAGCATTGCCCTCGACTATGACATGCCCCTGCACTAATGTCAAGACTGCCGAGGTACCTTCAAGCATGGCCATCTGTTGATAGGCATCCACCTCCCTTATCACTGCTGCACGCATTCAACTCTCCTTACATCGTGTACTTTAATTCACTTGCTGCCTGTAACTGCTTTGCTAATTGCTGTGCTCTTTCTTCTCTATTGCGTCCCACCAGTGCAGAAGTCTCACTGGCTATACACCTATTTGATCCCACTCCTAACACCAATGTCATGCAACCCTCTCCCTGGCACCCAATTTGGGGGTGCTCTTCCCAAGTAGGCCGGTCACACATACAGACAGGTTCACATTTACTGATAGCCTTGCACAACTCACCCTATAAGTCAGGATGCTGCACTTTACTGTCTGTCCTACTGAGTTCAGTGAACAGCATCTGACAAGTGTTCACGCGCACTGATCACTTGGTAACGTTAATGGGGATATCAAAAGACAGGCAGCTAGCATATTTGCAGAAACATCACATCGGAGAAATGCGGTCACCTTATGTAAAAGCACAGCTTTGGCACATTATATCAACCATAACACAAGATAATCACATTTACTCTTCTTTGAAAAACACAATCAAGGTCACAGCTACAGCCACAGAAATACTCGCACTTCAAGATCACTCGCACAGCCTGCCAGTCAGCCCCCTCTATGGAAGCCAATTACAGCACCGGAATCTCGTGCCACCTTGTGGCCAGCCAATCACACAATGGTATGTTTCATCGCCACCAACACACGCACATATTGGCGGGCTTTTCGTAGCCACCAACACACACACACCTTGTTATAATGCACATTTTGTAACAATATATATATATATATATATATATATATATATATATATATATATATATTCATACATATATATGCCAGATGAGCAGTAAAGTCAGGGATCCTGTTCACTCCTCGTGAAATAAGTCAAGTAACGTTTGAAAATATATATTGGTGTTGCTTATCCTCTAATGCCCTTCCACTATAGAAATAGTAGTAGTGGTAGGGATGGCAGTAGTAATATCAGTAGTGGTAGTACGAGCATTAGGCACAGAAGCGTGTTGTACAATGAGGGTAAAAGAAAGAAAAAGACGAAAGTAAAATAAAATCCCAATAGCTCAATAACAGGATCAATAAAGGTAAGTAAAAGGGCACAGGAAAAGGCAAGAAAAAGGCACAGTAAAAGCAAGGTAAAACTTCAGTAAAAGCAAGGTAACAAGTTCAGTAAAAGTTCAGTAAAAGCAAAGTAACAAGTTCAGTAAAAGCAAGGTAACAAGTTCAGTAAAAGCAAGGCAACAAGTGCAGTAAAAGCAAGGTAACAAGTTCAGTAAAAGCAAAGTAAAAGTTCTGTAAAAGCAAGGTAAAACTTCAGTAAAAGCAAGGTAACAAAGTCAGTAAAAGCAAGGTAACAAGTTCAGTAAAAGCAAGGTAAAAGTTAAGTAAAAGCAAGGTAACAAGTTCAATAAAAGAAAGGTAAAATTTCAGTAAAAGCAAGGTTAAAGTTCATTAAAAGCAAGGTAAAAGTTCAGTAAAAGCAAGATAACAAGTTACGGTAAAAGCAAGGTAAAAGCAAGGTAACAAGTTCAGTAAAAGCAAAGTAAAAGTTCATTAAAAGCAAGGTAACAAGTTCAGTAAAAGGAAGGTAAAAGCAAGGTAACAAGTTCAGTGAAAGCAAGGTAACAAGTTCAGTAAAAGCAAAGTAAAAGCAAGGTAACAAGTTCAGTAAAAGCAAGGTAACAAGTTCAGTAAAAAAGTAACAAGTTCAGGTAAAGCAAGGT
>NW_020871679.1:42581-45081 GCF_003789085.1 Penaeus vannamei | reverse complement strand
TATAAGGGAAAAGCACCCTTGTCTACTCTTATGCCTGAATTATTGGATTTTTAAAAACATTGTGATGGTAAGTGGCAGAGATGATTACAGCAACAAAGAGGATTGGATATCAACGCTGATTCTAATCTGTTATGAAGCTAATAGATATGATGATGTTAAAATGATGAGGGTAATAGTTATGTCGACAATGAAGATGAGAGTATTGGTAATATAACCATAGTGTTGGTATTTGCAACATAACAGTGACAGAGCAATAATGGGAGTGAGTATAACAATAATAACGATAAAGATAACGTCTATGATTATGATATAATTTTAAAGATGGTTATCATGATGCTTGAAATGTTAATAGTAATGGATATCATTGATAATATTTGATAATGATAGTGATTAATAATTGATAATGATAACAAATGATAATTAATAGCAACAACAGTAAATGATATTGAGGATGGTATAACAATAATTGATGATACTAATGATGATAATTAATATTATTAATGATAATGTAATGATAATAGATGATTGATGAGTGATATGAAGGAAAGTTTATGAGGTTAATGAGAGACAGAGAAGATAGATAATAATGCGAGTAGGATAGTAATGAACAGAGCAGACAATAACAGAGGAATGATAAAATAAACAATGGGAGGCGGAATAACAATCAGCGGACACAACAAAACAAAGCAAAGACACACGAGCCAGAAACTCGAGGAGCGGTCGCCATACAGCGTAGTTCGCGCCAGAGGAATGAGTATTTAATATATGGATTTTCGACCACGTTGGTTGGCGGGGGGCGCCCACCCCCCTCCCGGCATCACGGACGGAGGCAGAAGCGACCTGCTCACGCGGGTTCAATGGGTTAGTTATTCTGTTCTTCGTGCAGTCTTGCGCTCCGTAGAGTGGCTTGCTGTGTCCGTTTTGTAAAGTAGTCTATTTCTCGTGTGTCCAGATGATTACTATTTATGTTTTAAACATATTTTTGGGTTTGTCGATGTGTATGTTGGCGTCGTGCTCGTGTTTTGCTTCTTGTGCTCGTGTCGGGGGGTGTTTATCTATCCATCTATGTAGGTCTATATGTGTGTAGATAGCTAGGGCACACAGCATTACGAATACATCGCGACGACACACTAACACACACCACATCAGTAACACACACACTATCGAGACACGACGATCGGACACTACACAACACACACACACACCATCACACACTAGCGCACGAGCACACACACGAGCACGATCAACACAAATACACCACACACAAATTCACACTCACAGAGCACACACCCACACACCGCACGCAGCGCATCGTCATCCAGCTCACGACACACACATATCGTGACGTGCGAAGACAAGACAGCAACGCAGCTAGTGGAATTCGTCTTGTCTGTTCGTATGATTTCGGGTCGAGCATCGTGGTTGTAGTTTGTTTTGGGGGGGGGGTTGTGTTTTCTAGAGTGCGTACGCCCGCCGCCGCGGAGATGAAAACCGCGGGCGATCCAAATAAAGTAAGTAAGAAAAACAATTAAAATAAAGAATACAATCATATACACACTTTTTTCCACTTTGCTCTCTCGTTGTTTGAATTAGTTTAAGATTTAATAAGGTGGTATGTTAACATAACTCGTCATAGATACAGATTACGAATAACGATATATTGATTTACTCCATGTAAACAAAACAACAAACAAACAAAAAAAGCATAAGTTCTATATGAATTCAGAATTCAGTATAAAATCATTGTATGTTCGCTCTATTCTGGCCATTCCTAGAAGAATATATATCTTTTCCAAACACTTGACATAGTCTTAGAGAAAAACTTAGACCCAGTAATACCTGAAAAAAATATACATGGAAACATTCAAGACACGTAGCGACATCTTGTGAATAAACCTACGAGATTATATATATATATATATATATATATATATATATATATATATATATATTATATATATATGTATATATATGACTCCTATCTCCCTTTCCCTTCTTTCTCTCTCTCTCTCCGTGTTGTGTATGTGTGTTGTGTGTGTGGTGTGTGTGTGGTGTGTGGTTGTGCTGTGTGTGTGTGTGTTGTTTGTGCTGTGTGTGTGTATGTGTGTTGTTGTGTACATAGACTACTATATATGCAATTTATGTATTGTGTTATGAGTTATATAGTATATATTATAATAGTTATATAAATAGTTATAGGTTGATTATAGTATTAGCACACATTATTCGTTGTGCTATGATTTGTAGTATATGTATGTATGTTATTATATAGTTAGTATGTTATATATATATATAGTTATATATATATGGTATAGTGCAGATATATATTTATATGTTATAGTATATATAATACTGGTATTATAAGTTATATATTATATATACATTACATACACACACACACGACACACACACACTACACAGCACACACCACACCACACACTACACACACACACACACATATAATATATAGTAGTATAATATAATTTAGTTATATATATAA
>NW_020871679.1:27581-30081 GCF_003789085.1 Penaeus vannamei | reverse complement strand
TTTTTTCTCCCCAAAAACTGATAATCGATAACGCAGCCGCATAAAGAAAACCGGATAACACGCCAACTATTATTGTTTCTCGCATCGCTACTTTAACGGATGAGTGACTCCGCGGAACTGATCTCCGGACGCTACGGGGAGAGTGGTGTGGTGTGGTGGTTGTGGTGGTGATGGTAATGGTGGGGATGTGGTGGTGGTGATATGGGTGGTGATAGGGGTGGTGGTGTGGTGGTGATGTGGTGTGGTGGTGATGGTAATGGTGGGGATGTGGTGTGGGTGATATGGGTGGTGGTGTGTGGTGGTGATGTGGTGTGGTGGTGATGGTAATGGTGGGCATGTGGTATTGATGTGGTGTTGATGGTAATGGTGGTGTGGTGGTGATATGAGTGGTGATGTGGTGTGGTGTTGATAGTAATGGTGGGGATGTGGTGGTGGTGATATGGGTGGTGTGATGGTTATGTGGTGGTGTGGGTTGGTGTGATTGTGGTGGTGATATGGTGGTGTGGTGGTGATGTGCTGTGGTGTTGATGTCGATGATGAAAGGTGTGTTGGTAGTGATGGTGATAGGTGTGGTGTTGATGGTGATGTGGTAGTGATAAGGTGTGGTGTTGATAGTGGTGATGGTGATGTCGTGTTGATGTGGTGATAAGGTGTGGAGTTGATGTTGATGATGAAAGGTATGTTGGTGATGGTGATGATAGATGTTGGTGTGATGATGGGTGGTGATGGTGAGATGTGGTGTTGAGTGGTTGATAAGGTGTTGGTGTTGATGGTGGAAGGTGTGTTGGTGGTGAAGATTGTGATAAGGTGTGGTATTGATAATGATGGTGATTGTTGATGTGGTGATAAAGTGTTGGTGTTACTCTGATGGTGATGATGGAGGTGTGTGTAGGTGGTGATGGTTGTGTTAGGTGTGGTGTGAATGGGTGAGATGGTTTGATGTGTATTGAAAAAAAAGGTTATGTATTGATGATTGGGTGGTGATGGTTGGTGGTGATAGGGGTGGTTGTATTACGGTGATGGTGACTTGGGAGTGATGTGGTGGGTTTGATGACGATGGTGATGATATGGTGTATGGCAGGTGTGATGATGATGAGGATCTGTGACAGATGTGACGCTAAAGATGAGAGCGAAGAGGACGAAAGAAAGAAAAAACGAAAGAGAATACAAAAGAAAAGAAAAAGAAAACCGTCTTCATTATAAATAGCAAATAGCCGAAACTTCCCGCTTCATAACGTGGTGTTTGAGTTTAAACAAAAGAAACAAACACACTTTTCGTTGTTTTTTGTTTAGTCTTGTTGTTGATGTTGTTAAAGAGGATGCTAAGATAAGTGGGATGGTGAAGAATACAATGATATTTGATACATAACTAGAGAGATCAACCATTCAGAAACAGAATTGTAATAATGATAATAGCGATGATGATGATTGCTTGCAGATGGCATAAATTGGTGCATGATGTGTGTTTATACGTAGTGCTGATAACAATGGTAATAATAATGATGCTGATAATGATGATAATAACTATGATGATAAGGATGGTATGATGCATAGTGCAACAATTGGAAAACGATAATAGTAATAGTGATAAATTGATGAATGATAATTATCACTGTAATGACCATAACAATAATAACAATGATAATAATAATAATGATAATAATGATAATAATGATAATAATGATAATAATGATAATAATGATAATAATATTAACACTGATTATAAATTATGATGGAATAATAAAAACTTTACAAGATTAAGTAATGATACAGTTGAGTGATAAATAATGACAATAATGATAATAATTTGATTAACACTGATTATAATTATGATGATAATACTTACAAAGAAAAAAAGTGTTATTTACAATATATGGTTGATAACAATAAATATGATAATGATAATGGCTTGATTAATGATAACAATAATAATGATAGTAATAATAGATGGCCAATAATATTTGATGGTGATAGAAATGATAATGATAAACAATAGTAATAATAATGATAATTAATAATAATTAATGATAATAATAATTAAATGATAATAATAATAATAGATAATAATAACGATACTACTCACTGTACTACTACTAACAACACAACAACAACAACAACCCAACCAAACAAACCAACAACAAACAACAACAACAACAACAACAACAGCAACAACAACAACAACAACAACAACAACAACAACAACAACAAACAACAACAAATTTGATAATGATGATAATAATGATTAACAACAACAACCAACACAACAACTACTTAATAATAATACTAATTAATAATTGATAATGCATGATTAATGATAATAATAATCAATAATAATAATAATATATAATGGATTAACCAATAATAATAACAACAACAACATTCATAATATAACCAATTGATAATAAAAGTAATAATAAGTAATTGTAATGGGGAAAGTGTGTTGTTAAATGGATGAACACTTGAGCTAAAACAAGGGTATATTATTTTTTTTATTGTTTAT
>NW_020871679.1:11438-18938 GCF_003789085.1 Penaeus vannamei | reverse complement strand
ATAAACGAAGGCGACGAGAAAGACTGAAGAGAGGAGAAGAAAGAACAGGGGGATGGAGAGGAGGTGAAGGAAAAATTAAGAGAAAGTGAAGGGGGTGTGGAAGGGCGTGATAAAAAGAAAGAATGGGAAGAGCAGAAAAAATAGGAGAAGGAGAGTATGCGGTGAGAGAAGGGGAGGAAGCAGCGGAGAAGAAATAGGACGATGAAAGCTAATAACATAAAGGACGAGAGAGAAGCAGAGTGGAGGAGGAGGAGAAGGAAAAGAAGAAGGAAACGGATGATGATAATAATGAAGATGATGATGAGGCGGAGGAGGAGCAAAAAATAAGACAATTAGCAGTAGGTGGAGGAAGAAGAAGAATAGGACAAGGAGGAGGACGTGAAAAAGGAAGAGGTGGAGGAGAGGACAAGGAAGCGAGGAACAAGGTAGGGGCAGAGGAGGAGGAGGAGGGGATGTAAGCTAAAGAACAAGGGAGGGGGAAAAGGAGGAGAAGGAGACGGGGAAAGGAAGAGGGAGGGAGGGTAGGGGAGGAGAGGGGAAGGGAGGAGGAGGAGGAGACGGGAAAGGAAGAGGAAGGAAGGAGGGTAGGAGAGCAAGGGAAGAAAGGAGAGGGAATAGAGGAGGAGGAGGAAACGGGAAAAACAGGAGGGAAGGAGGGTAGGAGAGCAAGGGAGTAGAGAGAGTGGTATAATAGTGGAGAAAGGAGACGGGAAAGGAAGAAAGAGAGACGGAGGGTAGGGGAGCAAGGGAGGAGAAGAGAGGAGATGAGAGGCACAAGAAGAGAGAAAGAGGGTAGGGGAGCAGGGGAGGAGAGGAGAGGGGGAGGGAGGAGTACCTGGAAGTTTACATTCATAAGTGGTCGGATGTTTACACAGTTTTCAGTCCCTGGGTGTTTGTGTGTGACTACCCACTCCTGCGCTCCTCTGACCGAATCATCGGGTTGTTTTTAGAGTTGTTGGTTGAAAGATTAAGAAGGTGGGCGGAGGAGGAGGAAGCGGGGGCTCAGGGGGGGAGGTTGATATATGTATGTATGTATATATATATATATATATATATATATATATATATATATATATATATATATATGTGTGTGGTGTGTGTGTGTGTGTGTGTGTGTGTGTGTGTGTGTGTGTGTGTGTGTGTTGTGTGTGTGTGTGTGTGTGTGTGTGTATGTGTGTGTGTGAGGAAGACCAAAAAAGAAAAGAAGAAAAAAGATAATAATAAAAAAAAACATTGACGATAATAGCAATGATGTTATAAATACCGACAGACACAGAGAGGGTACTTCACTTCCTGTGGCTAATAGCAATAACAAACCTCGATGTCAGCCGTCAGCCAAAGATATCAAATCGTCAGCGCTGACAAGACCAAATTCTTTCGGTGACAGACCCATTAATGCTCGTTTGGCATATTACTAAACAATCTGTCATATCTTTTTCTTTTCCCATTCATACCTATCTTTGTTTACTTTCGGAAGGTCCTAAAGTGTGTGTGTGTGTGTGTGTGTGTGTATACAAATGCACACACACATACATATATATGTGTACATGACACATATATTCTTATGTGTATGTGTGTATGTATGTGTTCTTACGTGCGTGCTTCTTGTTCATTCGTGTGTGTGCAAGCTTATATATGTGAATGCATGTCCGGATATTTGTGTCACACACACACACACACACACACACACACACACACACACGCACACACCACACACTTTAGGACCTTCCGAAAGTAAACAAAGATAGGTATGAATGGAAAAAGAAAAAGATATGACAGATTGTTTAGTAATATGCCAAACGAGCATTAATGGGTCTGTCACCGAAAGAATTTGGTCTTGTCAGCGCTGACGATTTGATATCTTTGGCTGACGGCTGACATCGAGGTTTATTATTGCTATTAGCCACAGGAAGTGAAGTACCCTCTCTGTGTCTGTCGGTATTTATAACATCATTGCTATTATCGTCAATGTTTTTTTTTATTATCTTTATCTTTTCTTTTTTTGGTGGTTCATCTTGGTTTTGTGATCTTTAATTCATTTATTAGTTATTAATGTCCATGATGTTGGTTATTGGTGGTTATTTCTTCTATTTTGTTTATTAGTGTGGTTGATCGTCTTCCTTTTACTGTGCTTCCTGTTATCATTATTGTTTCAGTTATCAGTGATTGTTGTTTTTACGATTATTATCATTATCGTTATCGTCGTTATTATTGTCATTAACATCTATTATTTTCATCATCATCCTTATCATATTATTATCGTTATGATGATGATGGTGATAATGATAATGATAATAACAATAATAATGATAAAAATAATCATCATAATAACAATTGCTATATATCATCATCATCATCATAATTATCATTATTTTCATTATCACCATTATCATTGACACTACTATTAACACTATCATCATCGTTATTACTATCATTATTATCCTTATCATTACCATTATCATCACTATCATCATCTTTGTCATTACTTTCATTTTCATCATTATCATTATTATTTCCCCAATCATCATCATCAACATTTTCATCATTACTATTATCATTCACACTACTGCTATCATAATCATTATTGTTGTGATTATCATTATTATCATCACTATTATCATCTTTATCATTACTATCATTATCATAATTATCATTATCATTATCATCATTATTATCATCTTTATCATTATTATCATCATCATAATTATCATTATCATTATCATCATTATTATCATATCATTACTATCATTATCATAATTATCACTATCATTATCATCATTATTATCATCTATATCATTACTATCGTTATCATAATTATCATTATCATCATTATTATCATCTTTATATTACTATCATTATCATAATTATCATTATCATCATTATAATCATCTTTATAATTACTATCATTATCATGATTATCATTATCATTATCATCATTATTACATCTTTATAATTACTATCATTATCATGATTATCATTATCATTATCATCATTATTATCATCTTTATAATTACTATCATTATCATAATTATCATTATCATTATCATCATTATTATCATCTTTATAATTACTATCATTATCATAATTATCATTATCATTTCCCCAATCATCATCATCAACTTTTTCCCCACCATTCACACTCCTATTAATTTTTTCTTTCCTTATTTCTTTTTTTTCCTTTTCTCCCAGTTTCCTCCATCTAGATTCTAAGACAATTATATCGACGTAATCAATCATCTTCGAGAAAAGAGGAAGAAAAATCCCAATTTCATCCTATTTTTCTCCCAAAAACTAATTACTTCCTCAACTTGGGATAAGCATTTTATTACAAGATTATTTTTGAAGGTTTGGTTTGATTTTCTGTTTTTTTTTCTTTATTTTCTTTTTTTTTTTCTTTTTTTTTCTTCTTCTTTATTGATCTTGTATTGATTATTTATTTTATTTTTTTGTGAAGATTTATTTTTACTTTTTTTTTTTTTACTTTTTTATATCTTGAATTGATTATTGTTAGATTTTCTTGTGAAGATTTGTTTTGACTTGTTTTTCTTTTTTTATTTATTTTTGTATTTATCATTTGTTTGATTTCTTTTTTTTTTTATCTTGAATTGATTATTTAGATTTTCTTTGTTTTGAATTGTTTTTACTTTTTTATATTTATCTTGTATTGATTATTGTATGATTTTTTGTTATCGCAAATTTATGTCAGATTCTTTCGTTTTCATATCCATGCAAAAAAAAAAAAAAAAAAAAAAATCTTATTGATAACAATACAGTTTGAAGATACGTATTAGGATAATATTCCGCTGTTATCATTATAATAATAATAATAATAATAATAATAATAATAATAATAATAATAATAATAACAGTATAAAAGATGACAAGGACAATACATATCATGTACGTAATCATTACTCAAGCATCATGAAAATAATGATAATCATAAAGAAAATAGACAAACAAAGACACTGTTATCATTATTGATATTGAAAACAGTAAATGTAATGAGTTTCTTGACAAGGGCTTTTTGTTCAGTACGTATTACATGCACAATTATCCCCACTATCATGATAATGACACACATGACAGCGGCAATGTTACATTTATCGTTATCAATGTCGAAAAGGATAATTGAGATTATTGATAATGATTTGTTGTGGTGATCGTAATAAGATAGAATGACAATAATAGCAATAACGATGATTATAATCACTGTCATTACCTTTGGAGGAAAAATGAAAAGACGCAAAGAAGAAGAAGAGAAGAGGAAGAAGAAGAAGAAGAAGACGGAAGAAGAAGAAGAAGAAGAAGAAGAAGAAGAGAAAAAGAGGGAGAGAAGAGAAGAAGAAGAAGAAAGAAGAAGAAGAAGAAGAAAAGAAGAAATGAAAATAAAATAAAATAAGAAAAGAAAAAGAAAAAGAAAATAATACGAAGAGGAAAAAGAAGAAAATGGGAAGAAGACGAAGAAGAAGAAGAAGAAGAAGAAATAAAAAAAAAGAAAAAAAGAAAAAGAAGAAGAAGAAGAAAAAGAAGAAAAAGAAGAAGAAGAGGAAGAAGAAGAAAAAGAAAAAACCAGTATGATACAAAGTATATTACAAACTATATAACTGAGGGAGGGAATAAAAGGGGAGATAAATCAAAATAAAGTAAAACACACCCACCACGATGAAGAAGATGATGATAATGAGGAAGTCGAAAAGAATAAGAACAATTAAAAGCGAAAGAAGACAAGAAGAGGAAAGAAGACGATAAAGAAGAAGAAGAAGAAGAAAAGCAGAAGAAATGAGGAAAAAGAAGACGAAGAAGAAATGGAAAAGAAGAAGAAGAGAAAAAGAAGAGAAAAGAAATGGAAAAAGAAGAAGTAAAAGAAGAAAAGGCAAAGAAGACGAAGAAGAAGAAAATGAAAAAGAAAAAAGAAGTAAAAAGAAGAAGAAGAAGAAGAAGAACAACAACAACACAACAACAAAACAGAAAAAAGAAAGAGGGAACAAAAGCAGCGAATTAGAGACAGCCAAAGAACCAATGTGACACTCTACATAAACATTAGAGCCGAAACAACTTCTCCCAAGAACTTTTTTTTTTCTTTTTCTTTTTTTTTTTTGGGGGGGGGGATCCAGGTGGTGGAGGGGGGGAGTCCAGGTGGAGGAGGGGGGGGAGTCCAGGGTGGAGAGGGGGAGGGGGGTCCAGGAGGGGGGGAGTCCAGGTGGTTGGAGGGGGGGGAGTCCAGGTGGTTGGAGAGGGGGGAGGGGGAGTCCAGGTGGTGGAGTTCTTTCTTTTCTTTTTTTTCTTCTTATTTTATTCAGAAAAAAATAATAAAAAGAGACAGAGAAAACAATAAAAAGATAGAAAAAACAATAAAAAGAAATGAAATTAAAAAAAAGAAAAAAACAACAACAAAGAAAAAAAAAAAAAATAGAAAACAACAACAACAACAACAGCAACAAAACGAAAAATAGAAAAACAAAAACAAAAAAAAATGATTAAAAAACAACAACAACAACAACAACAAAACCAGCAGAGGCGGAAGGGGACCTACGGGAAGCCAGGGCGTGTTGTGCAAAGCTTGATGGACATCGATGAAATGCCGGAAGATGCAACTCTCTTGCAGAAATTGCAAAAAAGATTGATTGCACTGTTGCTGTTCTCTCTCTTTCTCTCTCTGTCCATACCTTCCTTTTTTTCTCTCTGTACCTCCGTTTTCTTTCTCTCTCTATCTCTGTTTCTTTGTCTCTGTCCCTCTGTTTTTTTTTTCTCTCTCTCTGCCCTACTTTTTTTCTGTTTGTCCCTCTGTTTTCTCTCTCTGTCTCTGTTTCTTTCTCTCTGTCCCTCTGTTTTTCTATCTCTTTTTTATATCTCTTTCTGTCTCTATTTCTTTCTCTCCGTCCCTCTATCTTTTGTTCTCTCTCTCTCTCTGTTCCTTTGTCTCTCTGTTTTTCTCTTTATCCCTCTCACTCTGTCTCTATCCCTCTCACTCTCTTTATCTCTCTCTCTCTCTCTTTCACTGTTTTTTTTTTATTTCGTTTTTTTTTCTCGGGTTGAGAATTTTTATGCTTGTTTTGGGGTCACGCAGTGTAGCTCACTGACGTATTGAGATTTTTTCTCTCTTTCTGACATACACACAAATACAGACACGCTAGCATGTATGTACACACAAACACACACACACACTCATACACACAAAACACGCGCACCCAACATGAGAGAGACAGAGAGAGAGAGAGAGAAAGACAACACACACACACATACAGAGAGGGAGAGAGAGAGGGAGAGAGAGAGAGAGAGAGAGAGAGAGAGAGAGAGAGAGAGAGAGAGAGAGAGAGAAGAGAGAGAGAGAGAGAGAGAGAGAGAGAGAGAGAGAGACTTCCAACGGATTGCTCGAGAATTTAATTGTCGAGCAGGATGTTCTCTCCCGCGCCTGCTTGTCTGCCGCCATTTTATTATCACCTTTTTCCTCCTGTTTCTTCATTCGCTTTCTGCATTCTAGTTTAATCAACATTTTGTCAGTGTTTCGTTCATTCCTTTTGATCCCATTTTATCTTCTTTTTCCCCTTTTCTTGTTTTTGTTCATTCCTTTTTTATCTTCCTTTCTCTCTTTTTCTTGTTTTTTTTATTATTTCAGTTTCATTACTTCCTTCTTTATCATTCTTGCCTTATTTCCACCAATGCTTTTGGCTACGAATATTCTTCTGCGTATCATATTTCCTTTTATCTTTATGTTTCTTTCACTTCGTTCTTTTCATTTCCATTTCTCTTTTGCGTAGAACGAATTTGTCTTTTTTTATTTCATTGCGCTAACAACAGCCTCAATTTCCATTTTTCTCTTGCAAGCGTCAATCTCTCAATCTCTCTTCTTATTACACTTCATATTCTCAAAATCCGGGATTAACTATCACGTTAGTTAATTAAAAATACTGATATAACTGAAGGCACTCGAGGGAAAATACACGTTAGTTAATTAAGATAATTAAGATACTGATATAACTGAAAACACTCGAGGGAAAATAGACACATCAACTTGACCATCAACTTGACCAGAGCAACAACAGGCAATCGAGTTCTTTCAACAAGGTATTAAAAGAGAGAGAGAGAGAGAGAGAGAGAAGAAAGGGTGAGGGAGGGGGAGAGAGAGAGAGAGAGAGAGAGAGAGAGAGAGAGAGAGAGAGAGAGAGAGAGGAGAGAGAGAAGAGAGAGGAGAGAGAGAGAGAGAGAGAGAGAGAGAAAGAAAGAAAGAGAAGACGGAAAGAGAGAGAGAGAGAGAAATTCCTGGTAAACTAATATACGTTTCATTACTCTTCATCTACTCTGTCCTGCTTGTAAAGCTTGCTGCCTCCTACTACTGTACGCTGCCAGCTCTCTGCTACGACTACTTCTGCTACTATTACGGCTGGTGTTGCTATAAGATCCCTCCGGTCTCAGCGCTTGCAGTAACTCCGGCGATAGTACCTGCTACGGCCTCCTTAACTTGCTCCTCTAGTATCCAAACAGCTGTTGTAAAGTCTA
>NW_020871678.1:81528-91528 GCF_003789085.1 Penaeus vannamei | reverse complement strand
TTCACAACAATCGGTGCCCCAACCCTGCCATGTCTAATAACTCTACAGTTAAAATATTTCTTATTTATTTTTCGCATAAGGGACATTATTTATTCACAGATTTTAAAGTATTTGAAAAGTTTAATTTTCTAATCCCACGAGGTATTCGCCTCTAATGAACTTAGCTGATGATATTAACTAACTAATAAGCCAAGTGTTCTGGTAGGATAAAGTTCGGGAGAATACGCCACAGTTTACGCACATGCATAAAATAATGTTCATGTCAATTTAAGTTAAAAAAAGCAACAAAAATATATCTATATCACCTATGTCAAAATATTCTAATTCCATTTGTCACAAATGTTCTTTGCTGTGACATGTCCGTTTATTGGCTTTTAAATCACCCACTGTGTGCAAGAAATGACCGGAGTTACCATCCACTGGCAGCGCGCGGGATCGAACGCAGGTCGGCAAATCGCTAGATGAGAACGCTACCGATGCAGCACAGTACCTTTTTTCGACTGATGGACAAAATCTTCACTTAATGTTTTTTTTTCGAGGTTTAGGCCCAAAATGTGGACTTCGTGGAGTTTTGAATTAAATTTAACCATAGATGAATCTGCTAGACGAGCCTATCTGCAAGGTCATAGAAAAATAATAAATAGAAAAATTAATCAAATAAAAATAAAACAGACTACAAAACAAAATAAAAAATAGAAAATGAAATTGAAAATGGAAAGAAAATACACATACAAATGAAAATGAAAGTAAAAGTAAGAATAAAAGTAAAAACAAATAAATTAATAAAAATGATAAAATACGAACAAAATTACAAATAAAAGAATGAAAATACAAATGAAAATACAAATAGAAATAAAAATAGAAATAGAAACACACACACACATACACACACATCATCATCATCGTCATGACAGTTGCTTCTGAAGTGTCCATATGTGTAATAGTTCATACACTGTGTGATATTGGAGAATCTTTCAGGTTCTATTTTCCTGGGGCTTATGAATAAGTTGAAGGGATACAATCTTTTGGTCTGAGAACTCCATTGGTAATTTCCTATATTACGTACACTAAGCAGACATTGCCGATATCGTTGGAATTCTCTCACTCTCTATAATGCAAATGTGTAGGTTTTATTACGTGGAAACCTTCCGTTAGCAACAAACTTGGACCCGATAGCAGGGGAGGGCTTGAAGAGTTCCAGGGAAATGGCGGGGTTGAATAACACTAATAATACACTAAACTGACAGTATACATTTACAAATACAGTTAAAATTACGGCCCCCAACCCCCGCCTTGGAAGACAGTGTCCACCACGTATGTACGGCAGGATACAGCTTTACACAACGATACCAAAATCGTCGATGTCTGCATATGGCGGACGTATACTAGAAAATTACCGAAGTATTGGAACATTCCCACAGAAGCAGCATACTAACCCGTGGTATAGTAGCATTGTATACTGAGAAGATTTAGTATAATCCAGATGACCGCTAGAGCGGTGGTGGCCCGCTCTCCTAGGCGGGTAATGCGCAGCTCCCGAAGGGTCGCCGCTGGCTTCGGGAGTGGCGGTTATGTAAGATGTTGGAGTGGAATGATATACATACACCAGCAAGACGTATATCAGGGTTAGATACAAGATGGCAGAAGTTATCCCATTATGTTACTGGACATTATATCGCCATCTTTTGTTTAAAAACATAGACTTTCGGTCCCGTCTTCTGGAAACGAGATCTGGGTGCATAACATGCAGGGTACGGGCCTACCGCCGTCGCGGTACAGACCTGCCGCCACAGACACCGCGATGGCCGAATGTTGAGGGTGTGCGTGCTACGCGACGGCCATTGTACGCGAGGTCGCCACCAGCCGCCTCCATCATCTTCAGCATCAGCTGAGAACCCTCACTGCCCTTAGTAGCATCGAGCAATCACGTTAGTACCTTACAAATCCTAGGTTATATAGTACAGTGTCCGCTTCGCATTTAGTTCATGTGCGCTTCATCCTGTCGTGATTATTATTTGTTTCCTCGGCGGGGGTCACAGGGGATGCAGCTCTCTACAGTGAATAATGATGTGCATTATCACCCTTATGTCGCGTGTGTTATATTATTAGTGTTATTTAACCTCGCATTTTCCTTGGAACCTCTCATGCGTCCCCCTGCTATCGGGGCCAAGTTTGTCGCTAACGGTTTCCGCGCAATAAAACCTACACATTTGCATTGCAGGCATTGAGAAGAATCCAGTAATACCATAATCGTCGATGTCGGTTTGGAGAATGTAATATAGAAAATTACCCTGCATTTGGTCATGCAGCGATTTTTCATAAGGAAAGTGTCCTCTCCTTTGGTGCCAGGTTTATTTCTCTTGACTTCCTCTTGAATATTTTCTGGTGTTTCTTTCACAAGTTCTCTGTCCCGGAGTACCTGGGTTAGCTTGGCTTTTAATTGTGGTGTCATGGATGGTGACATTATTATCAGAGAATAATACCTCAGCTTGCGTCTCGTCAGGGCATATTATTATACAGTGGTCATGTGCGGTGATGACTCGTGGAGTTCGTCCCTCTGTTTCAAAGAGGGTCTGGAGAAGGTCTTTTCTCTTCAAGGAAGAGGGTCGCCCTTCGAATAATCGGACCTTAATCCTCCTACTTAAATAGGGATTAGTGGTACTGTGTTAAGTGACCTACGCCTCTGATTTTAGGAAAGACAGGAATTACAAACCCATCCCCGTCCCCTTTTGACGATGCATATCTTTATCGACTTTCCTCACGATGAACTGAAAAAGCTTAAGCTTAGGTATACGAATAGGAAAATGGCACAACGTTCATTTTTCTCATAAAAGTGGACGGTTCACAATCATTAATTCGCTTATCAAGAATAGAGATACATGCATTCTAATAATTTACTCCTTACCAAATATTAGTAAGCTTAATAATTAATGTTGAATGCCATTGCTCCTAAGAATAATCCTGTGTGGTGTGTGGATCATGATAACGCCCAGATCATTGGCATGGCCCATTTTAACATTTCTGGTTCCCCTGGATACGGTTTGTTGACGTTGTTCCTTGTTGACAACTACTGTTCTTGCCAGAACGTAATATCGGAAACAAGGTAAACGCTATTTCATACCTATAACAATAGGTTCCGTAGAACGAAAACATGCGTAACTGGCAATTTTTACTGCTTTATTGCAGTATTATAACATGCCATACTAATGTAGTTCTCGATCCGTTTGATGTGTATATGGTAAGCCAACTATTGCGATGGTGTCGACGCCAATAAACAGTCCCTAGGACAGAGGTCGGCAACCTTTGGCACGAATGCCAGACTTGGCACGTAGAGAGCTTTTGGCACGCTATGTGAGTTAGAGGAACAAACAAAAAAAAAAGTTAAAGAGCAAAATAAAACGAGAGAGAGAGAGAGAGAGAGAGAGAGAGAGAGAGAGAGAGAGAGAGAGAGAGAGAGAGAGAGAGAGAGAGAGAGAGAGAGAATTATTACGGTCAGCTAAATTTTAAAATCTACTTCAATATATTGGAATCTACTTCAAATGATCATGCAGCCTCCATATTAAGTTCCGGGACACCACTGTCTGATAAATTCAGTTGCATGAAGAAAGTAGCCTTGGCATTGCTATCAGCATTTGGATCTATATACCAATGTGAGCAAGATGTTTTCATACGTGCAGCATACCCTCAGTCCTCACTGCAGCAGGCTTACAACAGTTCACTCTGAGGGTTGTTTGAAGCTCAGTGTGTCCAGATATTAATATGGTGAGTATAAATCTAAAATTATAAAACACCTTTTTTGATACAAAGAATACTAAATACTACAAAAGTATTACATTTATGTTATGCATATGCAGGAAAATACACTTAGGTATACAGTGCTGAAAAAACTGGCATGCAAGGTTAAGAAGGTAGTAATTATAAACTGGCACACTATACTCAAAAGGTTGCCGACGCCTGTCCTAGGAAGTTCGATTTTAATAAGACGCATCATTTTCGACCATGATCTTGTGATGACTAGAGCCGAAAAACAATTATCTTTGTTATTATATATATATATATATATTATATTATATATATATATATATA
The DNA here is from genome assembly GCF_003789085.1 of Penaeus vannamei. Lineage (NCBI taxonomy): Eukaryota > Metazoa > Arthropoda > Malacostraca > Decapoda > Penaeidae > Penaeus > Penaeus vannamei. Next base: position 87,442 of record NW_020871678.1, on the reverse strand, counting down.
TATAACTTGCATTTTTCTATCCTTTTAGTTAATTATCAAAGAAATTTGATCTTGTTATTAGTTTTACTGATATCCGCCCCCTAGAGTGTCATCCACAAAATTGAGAAGCACCCATTTCCCCAAGCCCATCACTAGCAGACTTCTATACCAGGGGTTCCCAACATGGCGGCCACAGGGTACTTTCTGTGTGGCCATGGAGTAATATGAAAATTATGACGTCGAATCAAACCAAATTTTCTCTCACCTACAGTATCTACATATAGTTATCTCTCACATAGGATGGCAACCACTAAACGGTCCCATGTAAATTTTTACTTATTGGTGGGAGGCTACAGAAAGAAAAAGGTTTGGAACCACTGCTTCTGTTACCCATTTACCTCAGACTCCCTCCCACATACCTCAATCTTGGCCCCAAGAGTTGGGAGAGCATAAAGGTACTAAGAAATGTTCGAGGTAAAATATGAATTATATACACAAAATTGGGTACCATAGAGTCAAATGCAGGAGTTATGGCCCCTGTAGCAGTGCAATGGAGGACTGCCATCCCCCAGCCCTGCCCTGGACACTACACTAAACCCTGTCTGGACAGAAGGGCAGAGCGTCGAACAGAATCGACATTGGGCGCTTCCAGGCACTGTGAATATACCACAGACAAATAGGGATGTCAGAGAAGATTTTAAAAAATAAGATTGTTTTAATTCCATTCGTTACAATGGATATTCTTTGCTGTGACATACTGTCTGTTTTATTTTACCCAAATCTCCCCATATGTACAAGGAATGGCCGAGGTTGCCACTCACTGGCCGGGCGTGGGATTGAACGCAGGTCCGCAAGATTGCTAGACCAACATCTTACCGCTGCGGGAGCCACCTAGCTCATCAACGAATGTTTAATGAATGCATTTAATTTACTAGATTATAATTGGGTTCATGTTATAACATATATATGTATATATATATATATATATATATATATATATATATATATATATATATATATATATATATATGTATATGTATTATATATACATATATATATATATATATATATATATATATATATATATATATATATACATTAGCATAAACATAATAATCTTTTTTTCATATTTCTTTTCCTTTTTTTTATTTTTTCAGAAGAAGATGCTAAAGAAGATTGGTGGCCCTGGCACGATTATAGAAACTGGCGAATCAATAATTGGTTAAAAAAAAAAAAAAAAAAAAAAAAAAAATACAACGCCAGACTGTTTGAGGAAAAGTGATTTTTCGGTGCGGTGCGCCGGGAAAGACGTTATTTTTATTAATTTTCCCGGTGTCCTCCAGAAATGCATAGACGCTGTTAGAAATCATAAAAGACCTTGTAGAGGATTTCACCGCCTGACCGGGAACCATTCCCTCAATTTCGTCGATCCCGTCACTGCGACGCACGCTAACACCCTCGAGTGTGAGTGGCGGAGAGCGACGGCGAAGGTACCGCACTGCGGTAGGAGGAAGTACTATGTCGTTGGTTATCTGGCTCTGGCAATGTTCTTAGGACATCCACGACTCGAATCAACGACTACATCGCTTCCTCCTTGCCGCTGCTAATTTGTATCCGCAGCAGGAAGGTGAATTATGGTACCTCTTAATACTATCTAAAATTAAGATATGTTGCTGAAATTGCGCAAGAGCGGTCCAGGTGGGGCCTTGCCCCCTTGGCTGAGTAAAGCGATAACAGGTAAGGTAGTAAAAAAACATGAACTATTTCAGCTATATCTTGTCGTGCATATTGAGGTAGGGAGAATGTTTTCCGGGGGCGAGTTAATGGGAGGAGACCTCGCCAGCTGTCCCCCCGGGCAGTGTTCGATGGGCATACCCAGTCATGCCAACTTAGATTGTTGAATAAATTTTCTGTTGGTTACCGTGCGCACCTCTTGCACTTTCTTATATTCACATATGGTGGCATAATTGGACACAGACATTTCAGAAAAGTCGCATTTCTTAGTCCTTCGTAAAAGAATGTTTCGCTCGTATATCTGAAAAGTCGCCTTTTATTGCATTCAGAATTTCCTTATGTCATTTGCTGACTGAAATCAAACCGAGGGCACCTAGGCCTAAAGAGGAAGAAGAAAAATTAGGGTTCCGCACACGCTCCCCAAGATTGTAGGGTAGAGATAGGGGCTTAGTCTCTGGCGAGTGCGTCCATGTCGTAAAGAATTACCATCAGGTATTGTTTTATCAGTTTTATTTAAGATTGCCCCTTTTTCTTATATTTCTCCTTTGCTTTTATATTTTTCTCTGATGTTTTCTTTTCTTTTCTCATGCATTGAAGATTTTTGTTTTTCTAATCTTTTTTGTTTCGTTTTCTGATTATTCATCAAAGTGAGAACAAATTGATGAAATCTGAAGCTTACTGTAGAAATTGATAAATTATGAACTTATAAAAGAACTTACGGACTTATAATTGATAAAGCGTAGCATAGTTCTCTGATTTATTAAAACTCTTTTTTTTATTGTCATGAGTTTGATTTATTCTAATGATTTTAATTTTACATATTTACAACTAACCCCCTTGTTTGCAAAATTCAAGACTGCTGGGTACCTGGCCATATAGGAGTACCAGGCCATAACCCATAACCCCAATTTCTCACAAATCCCAGCCATAAATTATTAATTATTACCCTCATTTTAATACCTTTCTTTATACACGATGGCAAACCTTCTGTGCAGGTCTTATCACCAATAAATTACATTTAATAAAACCAACAATCTCCTCCTGGTCAATTTCCTCCCATAAAAAACAGACGCTCGGAAACAGGCCTAACCCGCTTACGTATCAGCCATACACGCCTTACACACTCATGCCTCATTCCACGATCAGACCCACCCCTATATTCCTCTTGTAATGTTCCCATTTCAGTTTCACACATCCTGCTGTCATGTCCACGTTTCACCACAACCCGTACTGCTGCTTTTCCTCATCTATCTTCCCTATAACGACCACCCAGCCTATCAGACTGATGGAATCCGATCCTTTCTGCATAGAAAACCTAATCTCCTTCCTCAAAAACATACACATCCTCCACTTGATCTAATCCTCCCCGTTTATCCTTAACTTAACCCAATCACTCTCACCCATACACCTCTATTTAACTATATTAACCCTTTAAGTACCATCCTACTACTACATAACCACTAATGTATAAAATCTAACCAACAACCCATCCCTATCTCTACCCTTTACGGTTATTAAACCTCCTATAGTACTATGTGACCTCCGATGTCTAGCACATTAATTTCACCTCTAACTATTAGCTTAACTTAACATTTGTCAATTATACACATCTTTAATAACTATATTTTCTATGGTACATGCTTTGGGCGAGATTTTGTTCGTATTCCAAATTGATAAAAGACGCTTCCAAATATGACATCGCACTATGAGACAATGGAAATTTCTCTGTGCCGAAACAGGAGGCCGGAGGCTCTGGTCTCGTTGGCTCCTACGGCCTCCTAAACAAAGGTATTTGATTTGAATAACAAAACCTTTGTAATGTTTTCTTCAATGGGCAAGCATGCAAGCAAAAGCATATATAAATATATTAAAATATATTTAAAAGGATCTGTCTTGCGGATGAACACGCACAAACACACATGATATATATACATTTTTTCTATTTTTAAAAACTTACTTATTCTTCTTGATTTGATTACATTTTTAAGATTCATTTTCTTACATTTATGCTTTACATCCATTTTGTTACATTCTGACGTCTGCAACGATAATTTTGTTGACCGAAAGGCCTTCCTATCTCGCGGGCAGAGACCAACGGCTGGCTCAGCGTCGCCCGGGGAAGGGCGTGAGCTGGGAGAACTCGAGTGCGGCCAGTAGATGGCCATCCATTTTGGCCACGTCAGTGGCCCACCTGCCGGAGCTGGTTCCGTCCGTCTGCTTGTGCACGCGCCCGAAGTGGACCTGCGCGTCGCTGTGCCGGAAGTACAGCTGCCACAGCAGCGCCTTCGTCGACAGAGACACGTTGTTGTAGAACGAGTCGTACACCCACATCCTGGGACCTGCTGGCGAACAGGTTGGAGATGGTGAGCCAGCGGCATCTGCCGGTGGATCAGTAGCCGTGCATGTCGGACAACTCATAGCGGTGTCCCTATTCACGATCTGGATGAAGCAGGGCGCCTGCAGGAAGGACAGAGGCTCCAGGAACATCACTGCCCCTCTGTGCTACAGGTAACCCAGCTTCGGAAACTGGGCCCTGATCAGCACCATGGCTCCGTCGACCATGTCATCAGACAACTACAGGTTCCTGAGGATGGCGCTTCTGTCTGTAGGAGACAGCTTGGACGAAGCCGCGGCGGGGATGCTCTTGTCTACCTGGGAAGCAGCCTTGGCCTCCTTCAGCTACCTCTCCTGTGATGGTGGTGATAGTGTTGAACACCATCCTCTGTTTCACTGCGACAAAGAAAGTATGGACAAGGATGCGACCACATAAAAAGATGTACAGCCCTGAAGAAATTAATGAGGTTCATAATATCATTCTAGACTTATCAGACTCTAAAAAGCCAAGGAAGACAACATGCGACACTAAAAGGATGATAATGGTCATCGTGCTTACAATGACTGATCTGTGTTTGAATAATAAATGTTTAGTGTTCGCAACAGCAACAAACATTCTCACCACAGATTGGTCATCACCCAAAAATCCCAATATGTATATATATATGTATGTATAAGTGCATACGAATTACGGTCCCCAGTAATATAAGTGCCAGCCGGCATATATATATATGTGTGTGTGTGTGTAAATATATATAAATATATATATATATATATATATATATATATATATATATATATATATATATATATATATATATATATATATATATATATATGTATATATATATGTATATATATATATATATATATATATATATATATATATTTATTTATATATATATATGTATATATATATATATATATATATATATATATATATATATATATATATATATATATATATATATATATATATATATATATATATATATATATATATATATATATATATATAAATATATATATATGTATATATATATATATACATACATACATTTATATATATATATATATATATATATATATATATATATATATATATATTTTTTTTTTTTTTTTTTTTTTTTTTTTTTTTTTTTTTGAAACACACACACACACGCACACACACACATACATACACACACACGCGCGATATATATATATATATATATATATATATATATATATATATATAAATATATATGTACATATATATTTATGTACACACACACACACACACACACACACACACACACACACACACACATACATATATATATATATATATATATATATATATATATATATATATATATATATATGTTCATATATATCATGTACACACGCACACACACATATATGTAATATATATATATATATATATATATATATATATATATATATATATATATATATATATATGTATATATATATGTTCATATATATTTATGCATACACATACACACACACACACATATATATCATTGCGGAGCTAACGCCGACGGGGGCGCATAGCCACATCCACCCTTTGCGTGTACCTGCGAGGATCCCTCATGGCTCATGGACTCGGCCCATCTCAAGCTCCTCACGACAGGTTTGTTCAATCTGCCTAAGCCACAACCCACAGGCCTCCTCCACCCAGGGCTGTCTCGAACAGAGACAACCTGGTGAGCGGGGTCATCATGAGGGAGGCGAGCCAGGTGGCCGTAAAGCCTGAGTTGGCGATCACGTATTGTGCAGGTAATAGGTCCTGTGCCAGTCTCATGGTGCAGCCGTTGGTTGGACACATGGTCCCTTCAACAGTACCCCATGATCTGGCGCAAGG
>NW_020871678.1:66528-74028 GCF_003789085.1 Penaeus vannamei | reverse complement strand
TACACCATCCAAACACTGCTAATACTTGAAATATTACAAAAGTACAGACTGCTTCAGACACTCATACAAATTACACATCCAGACAGAACATACACCTTCCACAGATCACAGTATTACTTAGCTTCCTTTATCCCCCTTTTTACCCCCAACAACCACGTGTCCTACTATCATGATATGCCCTAACTTTTACCGCCCTACGCTTTAAACCCATTGAGATTAAGTGCGCGCTCGCGCGTGTGTGGATGCGTATGTGTGTGAATCTGTGTGTGTGCATATATATATATATATATATATATATATATATATATATATATATATATATATATATATGTGTGTGTGTGTGTGTGTGTGTGTGTGTGTGTGTGTGTGTTGTGTGTGTGTGTGTGTGTGTGTGTGTGTATGTGTGTGTGTGTGTGTGTGTGTGTGTGTGTGTGTGTGTGTGTGTGTGTGTATATATATATATATATATATATATATATATATATATATATATATATATATATATATATATATATATATATATGCTTCGTTGTCAAATTGGATCCAGGAAGAGGATATATTAAAAGGTCTGTTGATTAAAGTAGTGATACTGTTGATTTTATATTTCAGGGGTGAGAAACTTAAATAGTTCATTCTCAAACCAGTGAAAGTGGGTTTCTATAAACAGTACTATAGATGCGTCCGTTTTCTTTGGATCTCAGAGTGTCAAGAAAAGAAAGTTTGTTTTCCTTTTCTATTTCACACATCAATGTTTTGATGTTGTTCATTCAGTACGACAGGAACTGTTCGATGTGTGAATGCTGTTTAAACAGAAGAAACGTGTCATCTATATACTTTTTATAGAAAAAGTGTTTCAACTTAACTGGGCATTTATTTAACCAATTACGTTCGTGATGGCATAGAAAAGTATTGGCATAACTAGGGCTGAGGAGTGAACCCATAGCAGCATCGTCAGTTTGGGTATAGAGTTGGTTATCAAAAGTCTTTTGTGGTAATATTTAAAAATGAATTTAACTGTTTTTTTGTTTAGACCAAATTGGGGTAAAGATTCATCCGATAAAGTATCTGATAATCTGTGTGGTTTATGACAGAGGAAACTTACATCCAAACTTACATCTGTGGTAGACAGATGTCCCCCGACGAGATATTCGCATTGTTCTGGGCGACTTCAATGCGGTATCTGGCTGTGATCGAGCTGGCTATGAGATGTCTGTCGGTCCCCATGGTTCAGGAGCTGATGCCGGTAGCGAGAATAGCCTCCTTTTCCGGGACTTTGCTAGGTCCCAGAAATTGAGGATTTCTGGCTCCTGGTACCAGCGCCCAGACCCACATCGCTGGACATGGTACAGTGATGCGGATAACGCAGCCAAGGAGATCGACCACATACTTGTTAGCACTCGTTGGAGGATCCTTCAGAATTGCAGGGTGTACAGGAGTGCTGAGTTCTGTGGTACTGACCATAGATTGGTTGTGGCTACCCTCCGGGTCCACTTCAAAACCCCCCAGCGGTCAAATGATCACCCTAGGGTGTTTCATTTGAACAGGCTGTGGGAGGGGGAGTGTGCCCGCAGGTTTGCTGAGGCAATCTCTGATCGTTTCGCAATGCTTGGCAGTCTGACAGACCCTGTTCTTCTGTGGGATACCTTTAAGCATGAAACGCTTGATGCAGCTCAAGATACGATTGGTGTATGCCCGAGAGCAGTACAGAATTCCATCTCGCAGGAGACACTGGAAGCCACAGATGCATGTTGTGCGGCTCGTCTGACAGGGGATCGGGAATTGCACCATTCTCTTGTGCGCAGAACTCGGTCCCTGTTAAGAAGGGACAAGGAACAGTTTATTAGGAGTCTTGCAGAGGAGGTAGAAGGCCATTTCTTAGTAAATGACCTTCGTCCTGCATACCAAGCCCTGAGAAAGCTGAACTCCAAGCCCTCTTCACAAGTGACAGCAGTTCGCTCAGTAAGTGTCAGATCGTTTCAGATCCTGTTGCGGTGCGGGACGTTGGGCTGAGTATTTTGAGCAGCTGTACCAGGTTGACCCACCAACAGTTAACTTGGATGCGGGTAGTGTCGAGATCCCGCTGCCGGATCCACCTATCAGTGAGGACCCTCCCTCCCTAACTGAAGTTAGGGGGGCGATTTCCAAGCTGAAGTGTGGTAAAGCAGCTGGTATCTGCGGCATACCAGCTGAACTGTTAAAGGCTGGTGGTGAACCTATGGCACGGGGGTTACATGCTGTCCTGGCTGCCATCTGGCAGTCCGGTTCCGTTCCTCCTGACCTGTTGAGGGGTGTGGTCATCCCTCTCTGGAAGGGGAAGGGGACCGTTGGGACTGCAGCAATCACCGAGGCATCACACTGCTCAGTGTACCAGGCAAGGTTCTCGCCCACATCCTTCTAAGACGTATCAGATACCATCTACTAAGGCACAGAGACTGGAGCAATCCGGATTCACTCCTGGTAAGTCCACAATAGACCGTATCCTCGCGCTTCGAGTCATTGTAGAGCGCCGTCATGAGTTCGGGCGTGGGCTGCTTGCAGCCTACATCGACCTCAAGAAGGCGTTCGATACAGTGCATCGGGAGTCACTTTGGGAGATCCTGAGGCTGAGAGGAATACCAACAAGGATTATTGGGCTAATAGCAAGCCTGTATACTGGTACTGAAAGTGCTGTAAAGTGTGGTGGGGGCCTGTCGAGCTTCTTTCCTGTTAGTTCAGGATTGAGGCAAGGCTGTGTCCTTGCGCCAACTCTTTTCAACACTTGCATGGACTGGATACTGGGCAGAGCTACTGTTCAAAGTTTGGGGGGGCAAGTTTATCAAGTTACAGACCTTGACTTTGCTGATGACGTTGCCATTTTATCTGAGTCTTTGGAAACCCTAGTGGCGGCTCTCGATGCATTTAGCAATGAAGCGAAGCCCCTGGGTCTAGAGGTCACCTGGACCAAGACCAAGGTCCAGGAATTTGGGGACTTGTTAGGAGAACCTGTTCAGTCGGTACGTGCTTGCGGCGAGGACATTGAAGTCACAGAGAGCTTTACATACCTTGGTAGTGTAGTTCATAACTCTGGGCTGTCAGACCATGAAGTCAGCAGATGGATTGGCCTGGCAGCAGGGGTCATGAACTCTCTCAACAAGAGTATTTGGAGATGTCGGTACCTGTGCAGAAGGACCAAGCTACGTGTCTTCAAGGCCCTGATAATGCCAGTTTTGCTATACGGTAGCGAAACCTGGACATTGCCCTGTGCCTTGGAGGCTCGTCTTGAAGCCTTTTGCAATAGGTCCTTGCGCCAGATCATGGGGTACTGTTGGCAGGACCATGTGTCCAACCAACGGTTGCACCGTGAGACTGGCACAGGACCTGTTATCTGCACAATCCGTGATCGCCAACTCAGGCTATACGGCCACCTGGCTCGCTTTCCTCAGGATCATCCTGCCCATCAGGTCGTCTCTGTTCGAGACAACCCTGGGTGGAGGAGACCTGTGGGACGACCAAGGAAGTCATGGCTTGGGCAGATCGACCAAACCTGCCGTGAAGAACTAGAGATGGGCCGAGTCCCTGCCTGGCGTCTAGCCATGAGGGATCCTCGTAGGTGGAAACGAAGGGTGGATGCGGCTATGCGCCCCCGTCGGCGTCAGTCCCCATGATGATGATGATGATGATGATATGACAGAGGAAAGTTCGTAAATAATGATTCAGCATCAAAGCTTGCCATTATTGTTAACACATCAATGGTGTTTGATTTCGCTTACGAAATCCAAGGTGTTGGCAGTGGTGCACTCATTTGTGGCAATGGGTTGGATGATTTGGACAAGGAATTTTAGCCAGGTTATAATTGAATGTGCTAACTGAGGATGCAATAGGTCTAAGGCCCGTACTTTTAAAACCTTTCGCCCATAGTAGCGATCGCCTGAAGCTGCGCCTGCGCCTTAAAAACACAACGTTCGCCAAGGCCAGGCGAACGAAGGGATTGCCAGGCGCTAACATCTTGCATTCCTGTTAAATCTAGCGCTTCGGCGACTGAAAAAACGCGGTAAACGTAAATTTGTTTATATCTACAGTGCACCGCGTCACCAGCATGGCAGCCAGCACCGAAGTTCGTCAGTCCTCTCCTATATCCATTTTGGAAAAAAAAAGAAAAAAATCATCCTTCGGGACCTCGTAAAGGACTATATAGAGGCCATGTTAATTCCTAACCTAATCCTGCCTTACCTTACCTAAACTTAATTATTAACCTCGGGAGAAGACGAAAATGTTATCTCCATATTAGTTTCACTTTATACTATAACGAAGGAATTAAAAATTAACTTTATACTATAACAAAGTTTACTTTATCTTATACAATACTTTATATTATAACAAAGTTAAATTTATGCTTTATACAATACTATATCAACTTTTTCTACTTTATACAAAAATTTACTTTATCCTCTAACAAAGGAGTTAAAAAATAACCATTTTACTATATCTAACTGACATAAAATATTGAACTGTAGGCCTACAAGGGTATCACTAGACACGCCTCATTGCAGAGCGGTGGAGCATAAACCGTAGTAAATATGCCAACATCAAAACACTTATGGTAACATTTGTGAAAAGAAAATTATCCATACAACCAAAATAACAATTTAAATCTAAATACCTCATCTGGGGGTGGGGGGTAGGAATACAGCTGATGTCTTGAGCTCTCGACTGGAACATTGATGGTCTTGAAAAAACTATGTATATAGGTTGTTTCATAATAAATTGTGATTTTCAAATATTTTAAAATTACAGTATGATTCCAATATCATATTCACAAACATGTTACTAATTTATGATTTGAAAGCAAGAAAATGGCATTCAATCATGGGAAAGGGAGGGTTCTCGCGACTTTGCTTCGCCAGGCTGTTCTAATACGATCTTACACCAGGCCTGGATAAAGATCGCCTGGCGAACACTTGCCAGGCTTTTAAATGTATGAAATTCCCGATCGCCCGGCGAAATCGAATTCCAGTGCTGGCGTTCGCCTGGCGAAGCTACTCCAGGCGACCATCTGAGTGAGGGAGGCCTTACTTTAAAACCCAACGTTCGCCAAGGCGGGCGATCGCCAAGCGCTAACATCTTGTATTCCTGCTAAATCTAGCGCTTCGGCTATTGAAAAAACGCGGGAAACGCAAATTTGTTACATCTGCAGTGCGTTATATAAACATATAAGTAAATATATATTGTTGTCACTTAGCAGGGATTTTTTTTAATACATCACTTTACCTTACCTTACTTATATCATATTACCTGATATTATATTACCTTACCATACCTTACCTAATATAACTTAAGCTTAATTATTAATCTCGGGAGAAGACGATAATGTAGCCTCATTTTATACAAAAGAGTTAAAAATTAATCATTTTGCTATACCTAACCGATATAAAATTATGAACTGGGCTACAAGGGTTAGGTTAGGTTAGACGCGCCTCAATATAGATCGGTGGAGCATAAGAACTTTATTTTAATAGCCCGTAGTAAACATTCCGCCAACAAAACACTTATGGTAACATTTGTGAAAAGAAAATTAACCCTATAACAAAAAAACAACTTAAATCTAAGAAAATCATCTGGGAGGGGGGGGGAGGAATACAGCTGATGGCTTGAACTCTCGACTGGAATATTAATGGTCTTGAAAAAAACTACGTGTATAGGTTATTTCATAATAGATTGTGATTTTCAGATATTTTAAAATTACAATGTGATTCCTATATCATATTATACACAAATAATTTGAAAGCAAGAAAATGGTATTCAATCACGGGAAAGGGAAGGCCTCTCGCGATTTTGCTTCGGAAAGGCTAGATCAGTAGCAACTCGAGGAAGTCAGGACGTCAGAAAAGTTGCGATTCTGTTTTTGCAAAAAGCACATAGGGTTTATTATTCATTTTGGTCTTTTCAATTTTCAAAAAGGATGGAAAATAATTATTTTCATGGTTATATTTTTATTGAACAATCATCTAAATAGCTCTGTGGATGAGAAGAGTGAGTGATTATGTTTATGCATGGATGATTCTTAAGTGGAATTGCTCGCAGTGGGAGTCAAGCCAAAGGCCTGTATTTTTTACTCAGCTTGAAGAAATTAAGTATACCTACTTTCATTATTACCTTCAGGGACTCAAATAATGAATGAAAGGTATTTCATTTAATGTGTAGGATACCAGACCGGACTATCTTTAGAATAGCACATGTTCATGTTTACATTTTGTACATTATCTAACAGTTTAAGTTTCAATGGCTTTTCAGGCGTTTTTTGGCTTCATAAAGTCTTGTTGGCCTGGTATCCTACACATTAAATAAAATACCTTTCATTCAATCATTGAGTGCATGCGGGTATCAGTGAAAGTAAGTATATTAATTCCTTCAACCTGAATAAAAAATATAAAGTTTTGGCTTGACTCCCACTTGGAAATCATTTATACATAAACATAATCGCCCACTCTTCTCATTGACAGGGATATGTTGATGATTGTTCAATGAAAATATAAAAATCATTATTTTCCATCCTTTTTGAAAATTGAAAAGACCAAAACGATTGACCATATTCACCGCTCGCCCAGTAGTGCACAAACTTCGTGTTGGTAGCTACTTCGTAAGTTCATATAACTGAGTGAAAGATTATCATCCTCATCAATTTGGCAATAACATTGTCCATTCACATTTTGGCATAATTTTTGCCAGCAGAGGAGGCTATCCGGCCAGTTCGTGGGTGCCGCCATTATCAAAGTAAACCATATATCCCTTTTTCCAAAACTAAATCGCAACATTTGTGACGTCATCAAAATCTGACGTCATAACGTCGTCTAGTTGCTACTAATCTAGCCTTTCCCACTTTACTTCGCCAGGCTGTTCCAATACGGTCTTACGCCAGCCCTGGTGAAAGATCGCCCGGCGAACACTTGCCAGGCTTTTAAATGTACGAAATTCCCGATCGCCCGGCGAAATCGAACGCCAGCACTGGCGAAAGGTTTCAAAAGTCAAATTCTAATTAATTTATCTTCAAGTTTGAGGAGGTGGCTGGTCAGTTTAACCCTTAGCAGTTTGAATTAGTCGGTACTGAGAGAATGTTATATATTTTGCTATAGCAATCAGTCTTGTTCGAGATTATTATTCCTTTTCCATTTTCTGGTCTTGTTATCACAATATTATCATCTTTTAAAATTTGAAGAACATTATCATACTATTGGGTTACAAACTGCATTGAATGTATCTTCAACCATTTGGCAGGTTCTTTCAAAATGAACAAAAAAATCACACATACATACACACATATATTTATTTATTTTTGATGTGCATTTTTATGTATATATACATATATGTATACATATAGGTACATACGTATATACATACAGATGTATAAATATATATGTATATATATATATATATATATATATATATATATATATAATATATAATATATATATATATAATATATATATATATGTGTGTATATAAATACATATATATATATATTTA
>NW_020871678.1:62500-63745 GCF_003789085.1 Penaeus vannamei | reverse complement strand
TGTGTGTGTGTGTGTGTGTGTGTGTCGTGGTGTAAATTAGATGATAAAAAAAGACCATAACAATATTCACAACACGAATAATAATTGGCAATAATTGGGGTAATTACAATAAAGGGATATTAATGATTATAGTCAGTATTATTCGTAATACTATGAGAAAGTAAGAATCATTATGTAATAAAAACAATGATTCTTGCGGTAAATACTCTTACTCTCAGTTATTATCCTTATTATATCATTATCACTATTATCATTATAGTTAATATGACCTCATCATTCTTATTGACGTTAATTATTTGCCGATTATGTATTAATACTATCATTGCTACTATGGATCGTTATCATAATTGTACTGTCATTTACAATTGACTGAGTTATGTAGTAGTATTATCATTGATTGAGTGCATTATTCATTCAGGTGGGGGTATAATATAATAATAATAATAATAATAATTATTATATTAATTATTATTATATTATTATATCATTATTATAATTATTATCATTATTATTATCATGATCATTACTATTGTTATCATCATTATCATTACTAATATTATCATTATCCTTATCAATATTACTACTAATATTATCATTAATACGCTAATATTATTATTATCATTATTATTATCATCATCATCATTACTACCATCATCATTGGTACTAATACTATTACTATTATTATTATTAGTAATATATTAATATTATCATCATTAATACTTTCATTACTATCACTATTAGCATTATCATTTTCTAATAATTTTATTACATTTATCATTAATATCATTATTATTTATCATTATCTTTAACGTTATCATTATTATTTCTATTACTGGTGGCGGTGGTGGTAGTGTTGCAGCTGTTATTGTTATCGTCATAGTCACTTTTATTGTTATCAATATCATTATTATTATTATCCTCTTAATTACCATCATCATTTTCATTATTATTATTAACATTGCTATTACTTTTATTGTTATCATACTTTTTATTATCATCATTATTACAACTACCGTTATTATTGTTACTTCACTATTATTTTTATCTTTTCTTATTACAATTGTTATCATTATAAATATCATTACTTTTACCAACATTATCATTGATAATTCTCACTTTATCAGTATCATCACTTTTATTGTTTTCATTACTATTATTACATGCTTCATCATTAGCATTAATGGTGTTGCAATTACCATTTTATTTATGTTTTACTGTTTCTTTGTTTTCTGTTGTTGCGGTTGC
>NW_020871678.1:40000-42500 GCF_003789085.1 Penaeus vannamei | reverse complement strand
TATTCTTCGTCCGCCTCGTCTGTGTTGGCCTGTCTCCAGGATGTCTCGACAAGAAGTCTCCCGCCGCAGTATGCTTCTCAGGTAAGTACCATATCATGAATTTGTACAGCATTTGATCCTTTTCTGGTGGAACAGGCATGGGTTGGAAATATCCTTGAGAGCCTTATCATTGAACAGCCTCACCAAAGGCCAGTGATCTGTAGCAATGGCAAGATTTGGGCACCTTAATAGAAAGAGACAGGCCTTGCTTAGGTACCAAGCTACTGCTAGGGCCTCTTCTTCCACAGATGCATACCCTGACTCAGCTGTAGGTGCCGACTGCCGCACAGTGCCAGACGCCAGACAGCAAAGAGGTGCAGTGGCCGATGGGCATGAGCAGTGCTCCTGCCTGACAACGAACCCAATACCATCTCTGCACTAATCTATGATGGCGATGGTCGGCCGAGTTTTGTCGTAGTATACCAGTCCCTTCTTAGCCAGCTGACAGAGTCTCCTTAGCCTGCATGAACTTCTGTTGCAGGTAGTCGTCTCATTGGTCCCTGAAAGGAGCCCTCGGTGGGGCATTGGCCAATAAGGGCGCCAACTGGTTTACAAGCCCAAACCACAATCGTACGTCGGCGATGTAGGGCTGTGTAGGGATCCTGAAGTCCCTGATGGCAGTCAGCCATTCCATTGAGGGCTCATATGTGTCCCAGCTCAAGTGGTAGCCCACAAATGAGACCTCCCTCTTACAGAACTGATTTTTTCTGGTTTCAGCGCCACCTGGTCTTGGAGCATACATCCAGGAATTTTTAAGTACGTCAGAATGCTTCCTCAACACTGCTGTCAAAGAGGAGTATCGTCAATACACTTGTATTTCCAAGGCAGATCCATCATGGCGTCATTGAAACGCCTCTTCTTATCCAGCTCCACCTTGTAGTAGCCCCAATGAGTATCAGCAACCGTTTTATATGACTGCATCAGGATTCCTGACGCCATGCAGGAGTGTGATCATTGCTCATTGAGTTTTGAAAGTCACCTGTGTAGGGATTTCTTCGCCACCACTACCATACTGGCGCACCATTTCATGGCCTGTCTAGTGGGTACTTGACGAATCACACATTTCCTGGTCTTCATTTAGTTGTTTGACTTCTGCTTCCCAGTGCTTGGGAACTGAGGTGGGAGATGTAGAAGGCATAGGGCACAGCATCAGTGATGTGGCGTGGAGGTCCTATCATTACTGGCAACAGGTACCATTCACTGTTAAAGGTTGACACTGAAAAATGGCCGAGGAGCCACTCTTGTAGCCTTGGCACATCCTTCTCTAGTGGCAGAAGCGGCATGGCCCACAGCCTGGGTAGCAGCGTTATTATGTCCTGGTGCACAGCCTCATACTCCAAGCCATCCACTGCGGCAATTAAGGGTGGTGGATGTTGGAAATCCACTTGTACTAGCCCGAGATCCCTGCAGGCAGAGAGGGATATATACCTGGTCCACCGACCTGACAAAGTAGATATCCTGAAGGGTGGAACGGTTTGGAATACTAATGTGATAGGGTGAAGACCCCCGGAACAGGCAAGAGGACATTGCCAGGTCTTGTAGTCCTGCTCGTCCCTGCAGGTGCTTTGGTGTGAGGCCAAGTGCATTCATCAAAGCAGGTCCAGCCACACAAAATTGAATGCCACTGTCAGCTACGGCTGTGATTGCATGTTGTCCCAACTAATTACCTTAGTAACTAATATCTGGGCTGTAGCCACCACCACACTAGCCACAATATCCATTCCTGCCTGCTTCTTTTTCCATTTACACACAATTGCAAAGTGGCTCAGCTTTTCATAGGCATTACAAGTTGCATTCCCCGGGGCATGTAGCTGTACCAAGCTAAAGGCAGTTTCAAACAATAGCCATATGGACTGTGGACTTCTTTCACGGGATATCAACGGCAGGTTGATAATTGAATCCTGGGTCAAGTGCATCCTTCTGTACAACTTCATGCACCACACAGTATGATCTTAAGCTATCAACACTATCAAACTGGTCACAGCCTTGGAATACCTCAGACCAGAGTTGGCTTGCATAAGCGTAATAAAATGAATAGGCATAAATCACTATCACAGGCTGGGCACTCGAAACCGCAATCCCACACTTTCTGGCTGCATCGTTTAAAGTATTGACACACTGATTCACTAACATCGTGGGCATCACCCTAAATTCTGACAACGATACAGTCTGGATGGAGACATAATATTATTTTACTAACACCTTCCATGGCTTGGGCGGCCGTTAGCCTACCCCATTCAACACTAGTATACATGTTGTCAAGAGCTTTCTGGAATGATGGAATACAAAGCCTAATGTACCTGACACCATCTGCTTTCTTTCCCATGTTGAGCTGAGACTAGTCTGCAGCGGCCATATCAAGGTCCCATTTATCAGTCCTACTAACTTCAAGAGCTTGAGCCCCATTCCATGATCGCCATGTTCTACTACAATGCCATGATGATTTCTTGCTGTGTGCGAG
>NW_020871678.1:27500-30000 GCF_003789085.1 Penaeus vannamei | reverse complement strand
TACATGCAATCATGCAAACATACGTAAATAGGCCCAGAAAGAGTGGCGGATATTCTTTGTTCCTCTGTTAGATAAAATCTCTCTAGGAACACCTACCCTGCTGAAGATCGTAACCAAGGCTTCTGCCACTGTGGGGGGGTCAATGATCGTGGCTCGAGTGGTCCCACCAGGTCTACGACCATACGGGAAAATGGTCCACCAATTAGCGGCATCTCACCTAGTTTGATATTGCTCACCTTCCCCTTATCCACCGTCCGTTGACACATGTCGCGTGATCTACAGGAGCGGGTTACGGCGACGATACCACCTGGCCAAAAGAAATGTGCAAGTATTCTGTCTCTAGTTTTGCTGATGCCCAGATGACCACTCATAGTGCCAGAATGGGCCAACTTCAGTATAGCTTGGCCCAATGTGAGCAGCTGAGGAACAACCAGCTGCTCACATTGTCGTTTGCCTGTCGTGACATGCCTGTACAGCAGTCCCCTTTTCAAAACGAATTCAGATATTTTATCATTTTTCGTTCTTTTGATAATTTTACTTTCTTTTAAGTATATTTGAATGCCATTCAATGTTTCCTCCTTCTCTTGAGCCTTTGTATATCTGTGTTCAACATTTTTGTAAACGGGTATTTTCAACACAGGCATCTTCCTTTTGTGTTCACTGTCTAGTCTGGACTGCATTCTCGTCATCAATCTACATTCTCCGTTCGTATGTCGCCCTCACCTGCAGTCGCTCCGGGTATTTCCCCAATTATCAGATCATAGAGGGGCCTTGGCAGACACATGGCGCTTACCCTCCCTGCATGATAGGGAGTCCTGATATCTATTATCACTTCAGGGTAGTAATATATTTCAGAATTTGCCAATATTCCAAATTCCTTACCAGTCGACAGCTTTTATGACAGAACCAGACTTCTCCTTACCAATACCGTTGAGCATCCTGTGTCCATCAGTACTGCTGCTTTTCTTACTTCAACTTCTCCTCTGACAGTCGTTAACTTATTGCCTTTTGCTAGAGTTCTACCACAAAGTTCATCGCCATCCAATTTCTAATCACTCTCCTTTGCCTCTGGATTCCCTTTTGTACTAGTTCTATTGCAACTACCACACTGCTTACAGGTTTCCTCCTTCAACGACTGTGGTTTGCTTGTTTTTCCTCTGACATTAGGTGGCCTGAAATAACACTCCCATGCCCTATCTCCCCATTTATATTGCAAATAAAACAAGTTACCTGGCCCCGTGCTGCGCCTTTTTCCATTGCTGGGCTGCTGGTCGAGGAGGGCGGTATACATTGGTGGGTGATGGGTGTGTCGTCGCTCGGCTCCCTTGGTTACCGTGGGCCTCGAGGAAGCGGTCGGCGTTCTCCTGTAGTTCTTGTAGGGTTCTTAGAGATCGTTCTTTCAGGAATAAACCCGTTATGGTCACAAGAGGATAGAAATTGCTCTCTAATAATCAGCTCCTTTAAAGCCTCGTACTCCTGATCACATTCTGTCATTTCAGTCCAACTCTCAAATACTTTTATCATCCTATCAGTTGCTTGGCAGTCTCTACCCATAGAAAATTTACAGTATCTAAATTTAGGTCCAAATCCCTCTGCAGTGCAATCAAATCCCTTTAATAACGTTGATTTTACCAGTTCAAATTTATTTGCTTCTGTAGGGGTTAATTGGTGATATATATCTAGGGCTTTACCTTGTGATAGAGAGGCTAAACTGATGACCCATACTTCATCTTGCCATTCTACACTTCTAGCAAACCTTTCAAATAGCTGAAGGTATGCGTCAATATTAACACATTTATCGCTGAATACAGGTATTTTAAGGTACATGACCAAAGTGCATGCAGTGCTATGGTGTACCAACTCATCTAGGGACTCTTTTTTCAACTCCAGCTGCCTTATCTTCAATTCTCCTTTCTTTAACTCTGCCTCTATCTTTGCAGTTTCAAATTTTCTTCTCTTCATCATCCATCTCTTTCTGCTTCCAGTCTCTCTCTTCCTTCCAGTATTCTATTGCTGTGGCCTCCTCTCGTTCATACTGCATACCTTCTCTTATGAACTGGGCTAATTCTACGCCCGTTACCCCCAGATCTTTGCCGATCTGGTGGAGCTTCTCCGTCTCCATGCCCTAATTCCCTCTTGAAAAGACTTTTCATGAAGGTCGTCCCTGTTCGGGAGCCAAATGTTATGTTTTGAGTTCTTGCTCTGTTTAAGAAACGACCTTATATTTGTCTTTTATGGGATTTTTTGGGGGCAGAAATGAAAGTTTATACATCTCAACTGGGTTTATTGAAATATATATTGAAAATGATAGCTCTGTAAGTGCGGAGGGGATGAAGCTTGCCCTCTTGTGGGTAATGTAGAACTTGTGGAGCTCACCACCCATCTGTCACCCTCTTCGCCGCCTCTTCACCACATTGCCTCTTGTTGCGCAACGTAGGCCTACTTTTGCCATGACGTCACACTTGTTCATATACAAACCCACTTGTTTCCCCCCAAGCGT
>NW_020871678.1:17500-22500 GCF_003789085.1 Penaeus vannamei | reverse complement strand
GTTATGGGAGATTTTGATGCCAAAATAGGTAAAAAGACAGAGGGAGAAACCGCAGTAGGGAACCATGGAATAGGCACTAGGAACGAGAGGGGACAAATGCTAGTCGACTTTAAGGAGATCGATCAATATCAATATTCTTTGAAAAAAAGACTAGAACGGAAGTCGACATGGAAGTCGCCTTCTGACGTCATAACGAACTGACTTCATAATTTCAAATAGGCGCGATATATATTATATATATATAGCTATATATATATATAATATTATTATACTGTAGAGGTTATAAATAATTATAAATCTCAAATAAGAAATCAAAAATGTACACCTCAGAAAAAACAGAAATGTGTTTTCGCAAACAGCGACGAAATTCTATACTTCCTCCTCAGAAAAGAATAAGAAAAACGGTTCACATACACAACTAAACATAACTCAAAGGCGACAGAAATCTCAACATCGTAGTTCAGTCATAACAAAGGGCAAGTAAAAACGATCCAGCAATAGAACTAACAATGGCATGATAAAATTCAAAAGAATTGTGCAAAAATAAATAAAAAGAAATGTACGGAAATTCAATACTCAAATAATAAATGAAGCAGTAATTTCAGGTACCAGCATGAAAGCGGCTAAAAGAAGACTAGGAACAGGGAGAAATCAAATGTATGCAATTAAGAAACCAGACGGAGAAGTAACATATAACAAGAATGAAATCATCAAAGTAGTGAAAGACTTTTACAGGGATCTATACAACTCAAACAAACAGCCACAAATAGAAGCAAGCGCGGTAACTAGAGACGTACCTAATATCACAAAAGAAGAAATAAAAAGAGCTCTTAAAGGCATGAAGAGAGGGAAAACACCAGACGAAGACGGAATTAGTGAAGACTTCATATTAGATGCAGGAGACATCGCAAGAGTGAAACTAGCCAATCTTTTTAACAAATGTCTTCTCAGCGAAAAAACTCCGAACGCCTGGAAAAATGCAACAATTATCTTTTTACACAAAAAAGGCGATAAGAAGGATTTAAAAAATTACCGACCCATAAGCCTCCTTTCGGTTACTTACAAACTGTTCATCAAAGTCCTTACAGCTCGCATCTCTGACAGTCTAGATTCTCGCCAGCCTAGAGAACAGGCAGGATTCCGCAGCGGATTCTCAACAACAGATCACATCCACACGCTCACCCAAATAAGAGAAAAAGTAAACGAATATAGGAAACCCGTGTATGGCATTCATCGATTATGAAAAGGCATTTAATACCAGCAGTATTAGGTGCTATTCGACAACAGGGAGTAGAGGAGGTATATTGTAGAATATTGGAAGTTATATACAAAGATGGGACAGCAACCATCAAGCTCCACACAGAAACCGATAAAATACCAATTAAAAAGGGCGTTAGACAGGGCGACACCATCTCACCAAAACTGTTTACAGCCTGCCTCGAGGAAATATTCAAGAAACTAGAATGGGAAGGGAAGGGTATCAATATAGGAGACGATTACCTAAACAAGCTAAGATTTGCAGACATTGTTCTCCTTAGTGAATCAGCTGATGAAATGCAGCAATTACTAAACGATCTGAATAGAGAAATAAAAGTCGGACAAGATGAACAAGAAAAAGACTAAGGTTATGTTCAACAGCAGAGTCCCACCCAAACTAAAACATGTACAAGGCGAAGCGTTAGAGGTAGTAGACAAGTATATATACCTAGGACAACTCGTGCAGACAGGCACATCTAGTGAAGAGGAAAAAAAAGCGACGAATCAGTCTAGGCTGGAGTGCCTTCAACAGGCACTGTAGCACACTAAGACGCTCCTTGCCATTGTGCTTAATAAGAAAAGTCTAACCAATGCGTCCTCCCAGTTATGACCTATGGGTCAGAAACATGGACTACAACCAGGTTACTGGAGAGGAAACTAATAAGCGCCCAGAGAAGGATGGAAAGATCGATGATGGGAATTAGCCTGAGAGATCGGAAGAGGGCGACGTGGATCAGAGAACAGACGAAGGTGGAAGATATACTCGGGAGCATGAAAAAGAAGAAATGGCAATGGGCAGGGCATGTATGTCGGAGACAAGATGACAGATAGACAAAGAAAGTAACAGACTGGACTAAAAATAATATAAAGAGGCCAAAAGCCAGACCAATGACACGATGGCGCGACGAAAAAGCGAAATTTATGGGCCAAGACTGGAAACAAACATCGCAAAACAGGAAAACCTGGAATATATATATATACATATATATATATATATATATATATATATATATATATATATATATATATATATATATATATGTATGTATGCATTTATATATGCATGCATACTTATACACATATAAACACACACACACATACATAAATGTGTTTGCATGTATGCAAGGTGTGTGTGCATGTAATAATAATAATAATAATAAAGAGTTTATGAAGTTATTGTTACAAAAGTAGTATGGTATTTTACAAAGTTATTCAGTAAGTGTCTAATGCAATAGGGTATGGTAGACATATAATATCTGGATGTATGACACTTTGGCGTTAGCCTGACGCAAATCAGGGAGCAGATCCGGATGCCTCGTAGATGTAAAGTTGTGAGCGAATTTTTCTGCTAAGAATTTTCTCGTCTTCTAAGGAGGGAATCTGTAACTGATTTAACGGATCCGTGTAGGAGGTGTGGTTTGATCCAAGAATGATACGTAATGCTCTTCTCTAAAGTCTTTCCAATATCATTTTTTCAAAGTTGTTAATTGGCTAACGCCAGACTGATGCTGCACATTCACAAATTGGTCGAAGGAAAGTCGTCCATATGCGGAGGAGGTCTTCTTGATATGCACCAAAGGATTTGAATTTAGTTACCATGAAAAACTTTCTTCCGCACTTTGAAATCAGTTTTTGGTATTGCCAAACCACTTCAGACCGTCACTGATCTATTCCTATTTCTGTGCATTTCTTGGTGTTGATAGACATTTTGCTAGACGAAGCCCAAACTGACTCTTCTTTGAGGGCCTCTTGTAACAAAGTGTTACCTTACCCTGGTTTGTGTGCCATACGTCCACATATTTGTAGATATTCGCGTGCGGAATATTTTTCTCATTTACCATTATCAGAAACAATAACGGGCCGAGGACCGTTCCTTGAGGGACACCGCAGTGAAGATTAATCTCATCGGATGGTTTGTTACTTGCCCGAGTCCTCTGGGAGCGAAGGTTTATGAAGGAAGATATTTCACCCAGCCCTCATGAAAACCCACAGAAATCATTTTCTTAATTAAGGGGGTGTTTCCAAAATAACGATCTAATTTGGGAGTGAATGCTTTCTACAATTCCTTATAAATGTGTTTGTGTGTAAGTATATGTGTATGTATAAACATAAGCACAAGTACAGTAATATATAGACAAAAATGAAAATGAAATTAGCCACAATGAGAAATGAAAATAATGATAATGTTTCGAACTCTTCACGATTTCCTCTTTAGCCAAAACCGAAATGGATGTAAGGAGAGAATTTTGACAAGATTGTATAGTGGTATAGTGACAGAAGGAACAATATCTGAATCAGGTCTCAGGAGGAGGGTCAAAGTCAAAGTCTGGGGAAGGCTTTACTAATTAACGATAAGGTAAAATCATCCAACCCCCATTGGTCAGCAAGTTAGAATTGTTTTTTTTTTTTTTTTTTTTTTTTTTTTTTTTTTTAATTAGCAGGGTTTTAAGCATTTTTCTCTCATACGAATTTGACGATTTATGAATTCTTCTGGCGTCTTTCCAATTCAACTGATGTCCTTCGTCAATAAATCAAGCATCAGATTCTCGGGCGTATCTAACATCACGTCTATGCTCATTAATTCTTTTTTTCAAAAGCTCTACCGGTTTCGCCTATGTACAATTTCGGGCAATTATTACAAGGAATCGTGTAAATACCTGGAGAGGTATCACGAGCACACCTAGCTATATTATGCCTAACCAAAGTATTACGTACCATGTTCTGGCAAGTAAAAACAATGTCAAAGCCAGCTCCTTTAAAAATACGGCGTTTTTCATCGAGGGACGGATTGTACGGAATAATCAAGATTATAAAATTTCCATTTCGCAGATGAATGTGCCTGATTTAAGAAAAAAACGAGGATATCCTAATTTCGAAAATGTCTCAAAAATAACGTCAAGCTCACGATCGATAGATTTGTTTTCGGAAATATAAGCCCTCAAGATCACTGACGTGACAACTGATTTCTTAACATACAACGGGGGATTCGAGAAAAAATGAAGATAATTAGCAGTGTGAGTGGTTTTACGTTATACTGAAAATTTGAGCGAGCCATTTACATGGAATAAAAGAACGTCGAGAAAAGGTAATTTGCCTGAGTCTTCCCATTCCACTTTAAAGTTAATAGTACGAGCGAGGATATTGTCTACTGAAAAAAAACGAACGGTTCACTTGCCACATAGAAAAAATGTCATCAACATAGCGAAACCAAATCGTGTCCGGCGGGAAGATTCACAGAATTAGTTCATATTCAAACATTTCCATATATAAATTCGCACCGGACTGAAGCTACTTCCCATCGCGATACCATGAATGTGCTTATAGAATTCGCCATCAAAAGTAAAGACATTATTCGTGACACACAAACGAATGAGATCGATAAAATGATTGACCAGAATAGGGATCTGATGAAACGAAGAAAGTTTCCTTTCAAGAAGACCTAGCATATCGCCAAGCGGAACATTAGTAAATAAGGAACCCAAATGAAAACTAACAAGTTTCTTACCGTGCGTCTGCATAATTTCTAACTTTATCCATGAAATCCATCGAATGTTTAATATGACTGTCAGAAAAAGATTCTATAGGAGACAAAACGCTCGCTAACCAAAGAATTTAATGGGCGGGTAACCGAGTTACAAAACGAAATAATAGGACTTATAGCAAAGCCCTGTTTGTGAGTTTTAGGGAGGCCATAATAATACGGAATCGAAGATAGCTATAAAAAAAAATTGGGGTCAGGGCAT
>NW_020871678.1:7500-12500 GCF_003789085.1 Penaeus vannamei | reverse complement strand
TTCGTTCTCCTGTCCTCACCTGCCCTGTGTTTCCCGTGGTGCTTCTCCTTTCTCTCTCTCTTCTACTGCTTCCTCTCCCCTTACCCTTGTCGGGCCACTCCAGAGAAAAGGCCGGGCGAAGCAAGACTTCGCAAATCTAACTGAACTGAACCCTTCCCCTTCAAACCCGTAGATGAAATCGAGGACGATTGCGAAATGTTTGTCCAACTTATTTCAATAAATCTAGTTTGTTCTTTGTGGGTTTTTCTACAAAGGATCATCAACACAGTAGAGTTTTTTTCCATTAATTCATATATATATGTGTGTGTGTGTGTGTGTAAATTTTCGCTCATTGACTCTGTTGTAAATTCGTCTTATTCTCTATCACAATATGAAACCGAACTCATAGGTTCTGGTTTATCGTTTGCTATCTAACCCAGCGCTCGATTATAGTAAAAGTCTTGATAGTTTCATTGCAAAACAAAATAAATTGTCGATTAAAGATCTCAGTTATCTTAAAGGTGCCATATTGAATCCGATTCTCGATCTATTTGATTAAGTAATCATCCTATATAGATCGCATTGGACGACAACTCTATGTATCAAAACTGCGTTCCAAACCTCAGACGCATTGCTCCAATATGCCCTGACCCAATTTTTTTTATAGCTATCTTCGATTCCGTATTATTATGGCCTCCCTAAAACTCACAAACAGGGCTTTGCTATAAGTCCTATTATTTCGTTTTGTAACTCGGTTACCCGCCATTAAATTCTTGGTTAGCGAGCGTTTTGTCTCCTATAGAATCTTTTTCTGACAGTCATATTAAACATTCGATGGATTTCATGGATAAAGTTAGAAATTATGCAGACGCACGGTAAGAAACTTGTTAGTTTTCATTTGGGTTCCTTATTTACTAATGTTCCGCTTGGCGATATGCTAGGTCTTCTTGAAAGGAAACTTTCTTCGTTTCATCAGATCCCTATTCTGGTCAATCATTTTATCGATCTCATTCGTTTGTGTGTCACGAATAATGTCTTTACTTTTGATGGCGAATTCTATAAGCACATTCATGGTATCGCGATGGGAAGTAGCTTCAGTCCGGTTCTTGCGAATTTATATATGGAAATGTTTTGAATATGAACTAATTCTGTGAATCTTCCCGCCGGACACGATTTGGTTTCGCTATGTTGATGACATTTTTTCTATGTGGCAAGTGAACCGTTCGTTTTTTTTCAGTAGACAATATCCTCGCTCGTACTATTAACTTTAAAGTGGAATGGGAAGACTCAGGCAAATTACCTTTTCTCGACGTTCTTTTATTCCATGTAAATGGCTCGCTCAAATTTTCAGTATAACGTAAAACCACTCACACTGCTAATTATCTTCATTTTTTCTCGATCCCCCGTTGTATGTTAAGAAATCAGTTGTCACGTCAGTGATCTTGAGGGCTTATAGGATTTCCGAAAACAAATCTATCGATCGTGAGCTTGACGTTATTTTTGAGACATTTTCGAAATTAGGATATCCTCGTTTTTTTCTTAAATCAGGCACATTCATCTGCGAAATGGAAATTTTATAATCTTGATTATTCCGTACAATCCGTCCCTCGATGAAAAACGCCGTATTTTTAAAGGAGCTGGCTTTGACATTGTTTTTACTTGCCAGAACATGGTACGTAATACTTTGGTTAGGCATAATATAGCTAGGTGTGCTCGTGATACCTCTCCAGGTATTTACACGATTCCTTGTAATAATTGCCCGAAATTGTACATAGGCGAAACCGGTAGAGCTTTTGAAAAAAAGAATTAATGAGCATAGACGTGATGTTAGATACGCCCGAGAATCTGATGCTTGATTTATTGACGAAGGACATCAGTTGAATTGGAAAGACGCCAGAAGAATTCATAAATCGTCAAATTCGTATGAGAGAAAAATGCTTAAAACCCCTAATTAAAAAAAAAAAAAAAAAAAAAACAATTCTAACTTGCTGACCAATGGGGGTTGGATGATTTTACCTTATCGTTAATTAGTAAAGCCTTCCCCAGACTTTGACTTTGACCCTCCTCCTGAGACCTGATTCAGATATTGTTCCTTCTGTCACTATACCACTATACAATCTTGTCAAAATTCTCTCCTTACATCCATTTCGGTTTTGGCTAAAGAGGAAATCGTGAAGAGTTCGAAACATTATCATTATTTTCATTTCTCATTGTGGCTAATTTCATTTTCATTTTTGTCTATATATTACTGTACTTGTGCTTATGTTTATACATACACATATACTTACACACAAACACATTTATAAGGAATTGTAGAAAGCATTCACTCCCAAATTAGATCGTTATTTTGGAAACACCCCCTTAATTAAGAAAATGATTTCTGTGGGTTTTCATGAGGGCTGGGTGAAATATCTTCCTTCATAAACCTTCGCTCCCAGAGGACTCGGGCAAGTAACAAACCATCCGATGAGATTAATCTTCACTGCGGTGTCCCTCAAGGAACGGTCCTCGGCCCGTTATTGTTTCTGATAATGGTAAATGAGAAAAATATTCCGCACGCGAATATCTACAAATATGTGGACGTATGGCACACAAACCAGGGTAAGGTAACACTTTGTTACAAGAGGCCCTCAAAGAAGAGTCAGTTTGGGCTTCGTCTAGCAAAATGTCTATCAACACCAAGAAATGCACAGAAATAGGAATAGATCAGTGACGGTCTGAAGTGGTTTGGCAATACCAAAAACTGATTTCAAAGTGCGGAAGAAAGTTTTTCATGGTAACTAAATTCAAATCCT
Source organism: Penaeus vannamei (assembly GCF_003789085.1). NCBI lineage: Eukaryota > Metazoa > Arthropoda > Malacostraca > Decapoda > Penaeidae > Penaeus > Penaeus vannamei. The sequence continues at coordinate 9,726 of NW_020871678.1, read as the reverse complement.
TTGGTGCATATCAAGAAGACCTCCTCCGCATATGGACGACTTTCCTTCGACCAATTTGTGAATGTGCAGCATCAGTCTGGCGTTAGCCAATTAACAACTTTGAAAAAATGATATTGGAAAGACTTTAGAGAAGAGCATTACGTATCATTCTTGGATCAAACCACACCTCCTACACGGATCCGTTAAATCAGTTACAGATTCCCTCCTTAGAAGACGAGAAAATTCTTAGCAGAAAAATTCGCTCACAACTTTACATCTACGAGGCATCCGGATCTGCTCCCTGATTTGCGTCAGGCTAACGCCAAAGTGTCATACATCCAGATATTATATGTCTACCATACCCTATTGCATTAGACACTTACTGAATAACTTTGTAAAATACCATACTACTTTTGTAACAATAACTTCATAAACTCTTTATTATTATTATTATTATTACATGCACACACACCTTGCATACATGCAAACACATTTATGTATGTGTGTGTGTGTTTTTATATGTGTATAAGTATGCATGCATATATAAATGCATACATATATATATATATATATATATATAATATATATATATATATATATATATATATATATATGTATATATATATATATTCCAGGTTTCCTGTTTTGCGATGTTTGTTTTCCAGTCTTGGCCCATAAAATTCGCTTTTTCGTCGCGCCATCGTGTCATTGGTCTGGCTTTTGGCCTCTTTATATTATTTTTAGTCCAGTCTGTTACTTTCTTTGTCTATCTGTCATCTTGTCTCCGACATACATGCCCTGCCCATTGCCATTTCTTCTTTTTCATGCTCCGAGTATATCTTCCACCTTCGTCTGTTCTCTGATCCACGTCGCCCTCTTCCGATCTCTCAGGCTAATTCCCATCATCGATCTTTCCATCCTTCTCTGGGCGCTTATTAGTTTCCTCTCCAGTAACCTGGTTGTAGTCCATGTTTCTGACCCATAGGTCATAACTGGGGAGGACGCATTGGTTAGACTTTTTATTAAGCACAATGGCAAGGAGCGTCTTTAGTGTGCTACAGTGCCTGTTGAAGGCACTCCAGCCTAGACTGATTCGTCGCTTTTTTTCCTCTTCACTAGATGTGCCTGTCTGCACGAGTTGTCCTAGGTATATATACTTGTCTACTACTCTTAACGCTTCGCCTTGTACATGTTTTAGTTTGGGTGGGACTCTGCTGCTGAACATANAAGCATTTTTCTCTCATACGAATTTGACGATTTATGAATTCTTCTGGCGTCTTTCCAATTCAACTGATGTCCTTCGTCAATAAATCAAGCATCAGATTCTCGGCGTATCTAACATCACGTCTATGCTCATTAATTCTTTTTTTCAAAAGCTCTACCGGTTTCGCCTATGTACAATTTCGGGCAATTATTACAAGGAATCGTGTAAATACCTGGAGAGGTATCACGAGCACACCTAGCTATATTATGCCTAACCAAAGTATTACGTACCATGTTCTGGCAAGTAAAAACAATGTCAAAGCCAGCTCCTTTAAAAATACGGCGTTTTTCATCGAGGGACGGATTGTACGGAATAATCAAGATTATAAAATTTCCATTTCGCAGATGAATGTGCCTGATTTAAGAAAAAAACGAGGATATCCTAATTTCGAAAATGTCTCAAAAATAACGTCAAGCTCACGATCGATAGATTTGTTTTCGGAAATCCTATAAGCCCTCAAGATCACTGACGTGACAACTGATTTCTTAACATACAACGGGGGATTCGAAAAAAATGAAGATAATTAGCAGTGTGAGTGGTTTTACGTTATACTGAAAATTTGAGCGAGCCATTTACATGGAATAAAAGAACGTCGAGAAAAGGTAATTTGCCTGAGTCTTCCATTCCACTTTAAAGTTAATAGTACGAGCGAGGATATTGTCTACTGAAAAAAAACGAACGGTTCACTTGCCACATAGAAAAAATGTCATCAACATAGCGAAACCAAATCGTGTCCGGCGGGAAGATTCACAGAATTAGTTCATATTCAAACATTTCCATATATAAATTCGCAAGAACCGGACTGAAGCTACTTCCCATCGCGATACCATGAATGTGCTTATAGAATTCGCCATCAAAAGTAAAGACATTATTCGTGACACACAAACGAATGAGATCGATAAAATGATTGACCAGAATAGGGATCTGATGAAACGAAGAAAGTTTCCTTTCAAGAAGACCTAGCATATCGCCAAGCGGAACAT
>NW_020871677.1:38957-42459 GCF_003789085.1 Penaeus vannamei | reverse complement strand
ACACACGATATAAAAGTCATCATTTTTTTTTTAGTTTCGAAAATAATTTGGCTCGTTATAAATCCTTTTTTTCTAATTACCCTCTGTTTTATCTCTCTTTTCCTTGTCCTCCCCTTCCTTTTATCACTCGTTATACACCGTTATTTCTTGTTATTGCTCTCATACTTTCATCCTTCCGCTTTCCTTCCTTCTTCTTTCATTTATTTATCTATTCATTTATTCTTTTGCTTTTTTCCACCCTCCTCTTTCTCGCACTCTTCCCTCACACACCCTCTTCAATCCTATCTCTTTCTATCTATTTATCTGTCCATCTGTCTCTGTTTGTACTGGGCTGCTGCCTGCCTGCCTATCTGTCTGTTTCTACTGCTGCCCTACATGCCTGCCTGCTGCCTACTTACCCACCCTTCTGCTGCCTGCCTATCTGTCTGTTGTCTACATGCCTGCCTACATGCCTGCCTGCCTGGCCTACTTACTCCCACCTTCTCTTGCCTGGCCCGCCTGCCTGCCTGCCATCTGTCTGGTCTACATTGTCGTGCCGCCTTGCCTACCCACCTCTCTGTCTGCCTGCTGCCTACTTTCCACTCTCTGGCGTGCTTGCCTGCCTACCCACCTTCTGCTGCCTGCCTGTGTACACATACTCCCCTCCCTCCCGCCTCCCTCGTCGTGGGGGAGGGGGAGGGGAGGGGAGGACCACTCGACCCCTTGCCCCAGACCTAATGCCAAACCGATACCCGCAATCCGGATCCCGACAAATAGGCGCCGCCGAGAAGAGGAGACGGCCATCTTGCTAATTCACGACTATGGGTAAATGGGAACTCCTGCGAGCTCCTGAATATGAATCGGGATCACTGCAAATCCTTCCTTAACTTCATGAGAAGAAGGGGAGAAGAGGGGGAGAAGCAAGAGGGGAGGAGGAGGAGGAGGAGGAGGAGGAGGGAGGAAGGAGGAGGGAGGAGGAGGAGGAGGAGGCGGTGGCGCAGAAGTAAGAGAAGGGGGAGGAGGAGGAGGAGGAGGAGGAGAGGAGGAGGAGGAGGAGGAGGAGGAGGAGAAGAAGAAGAAGACAGAGAAGAGGAGAAGAGAAAGAGAAGGAGAAGAAGAAGAAGAAGAAGAAGAAGAAGAATGAGAATGAGGAAGAGAAAGAATGATAGAAATGATTAGAAAGAAGGAAGAAGAAGAAGAAGAAAGAAGAAGAGGAAGGAAGGAAAGAAGAAAGAGGAAGGAAAAGAAAGGAAGAAGAAGAAGAGAAGAAGTATAGAGAGGGTAGGAAGAAGAAGGGGCGCGCGTTAATACATTGGGATTACTGGTCTCAAAGGAGCTAGCTCGGCTTCTTCTTGTCACATAAGGGTCGTTTTTTTCCCTCGTTTCCATGTTATCCAAGGGGGTTAACGTCATTAATGTCTCTTTCCCTTCCACTTATATATATTTTTTCCTTTTCTCTTTATTTTTTCTGTATTTCGTGTTACAATGTCTATTTCATTCACGTTTCTCTGTCTCTCTAATTACTTTCCTTTCTTTCTTTCTGTCTGTCTCTCTGGTGTATGTTGATATATGGTGTGTGTGTGTGTGTGTGTGTGTGTGGTGGTGTGTGTGTGTGGTGTGTGTGTGGTGTGTGTGGTGTGTGTGTGGTGTGTGTGTGTGTGTGTGTGTTGTGTGTGTGTGTGGTGTGTGTGTGTGTGTGTGTGTGTGTGTTGTGTGTGTGTGTGTGTGTGTGTGTGTGTGTGTGTGTGTGTGTGTTGATTAAAGATAATCCACAGAGAAAGACAGAAGAAAAAGAAATGGAAAAAGAAAAAGATGAAAGAGGAAGAAAAAAAGAAAACGAAGGATTAAGCCAAACAAGAAAGAGAGAAAAAAAAACGGGAGTAAATGCCAGCGGGCGGGTAGGGAAGATCAGCGCCAATATCCGCGCGGGTTTTCTGGCCGAAGGTACCCCGACGGTGGGCCTGGGGGGGGGGGGGCACCGCCATCCCCCGCCATCTGTTGCCACCATCTGAATGTATATGAGCCGCCGCATGCATAACCATACACACGTGCCGCCGCTGAAACCTCCTACCTTTCACCTTCCCCTCTCTCTCTTCTCCCTCCTCCCTCCCCCTCAACGTGCCGGCCCTGAACCCCTCCCCGCCCCTTCCCCTCCTCTCCTCTTTCCCCCTCCCTCCCCCCTCCCGCTCCCCCTTTCCTCTCCCCCCTCCCTTTCCCTCCTCTCCCCACCCTCCTACCCTCCCCTTGTCTTTCCCTTTCTCCCCCCGCTTTCCTCCGTCGTTTACCCTCCCCTTTATCTCATTCCCTTTCGCTTTACTCTTGCTTGGCTCCTCTTCGACGCCGTCTCACTCCTCCTCCTCCTCTCCTCTCCCTCATCCCTTTCCCTTTACCTACCCGGAATGACTCACCCTTTTCATCAGCCCCCTTTTTCCCTTCCGCTTTTCCCTCACCAAGTTAACCCCCTCCTTCCTTTCCCCTCACCCCTAACCCTCTCACTTTCTCCTTACCAAAGTCTAACACCCCTTTCCCCCTACCCCCACCCCTACTCCTCCATTTCCTTCCCTTACCCAAGTCTAACCCCACCCCCTTCCCCTTCCCCTCACACCCACTTCCTTCCACTTTTCCCTTTACCAAGTCTAACAACCCCCTCCTCACTCCTTCCCTCTCGCTTTTCTCCCTTACCCAAATCTACCCCCCTAACCTTTCCCCAACCCTCCCTCCCCCACCCCCTCGACCCTTCACTCTCCCCCCCCCTTTCCGTCCTCAATGCATCATCAGGTCAAATCATAACCTCGTATTTTTGCATCGATGCTGATTTTGGCATCATGCGAACAGGTTTTCTAGAGAGAGACTAGCGAAGACGATAGACAGGCACAGAGACAGATAGATAGAGAGGGGGGGTGGGGAGGGATGGAGATGGAGAAGGAGACAGGGAGAGAGAGAAGGAGAAGGAGGAGAGGGGGAGGGGGAGGGGACAGGGAGGGAGAGGAGAGGGAAGGGAGAAGGAGAGAGGTTGGGAGGGAGGGAAAAGGGAAGAGAGGGGGTATGTGGCAAGCAATAACGGACAAATAATTAGGTAGACAAAAGGCAGACAGGCAGATAAGACAGACAGATAAGGAGACAAAAGAAGGGCACACACACACACACACACACACACACACACACACACACACACACATGCACCACACAACACAACACACACACACACACACACACACACACACACACACACACACACACACACACACACCACACACACACAAATCCCCTCCCCCAAAAAAAGTTCCCTCCCCCAAACGCACACACAATACCCCCCTCACCCCACCCCAAACACGCCCCTTCTCAAGACCCCATCTTACGGCCTGATGCTCCTAGAGATGGTTGGGAACGCTGGAATCTCACCTTATGCGCGTCCGATGTTGCCCCTCTGGTGATGATCAGTTTTAGGAGCATCTGATTTCCCAGGAGAAAGGAGAGAGAGGGAGGAAGGAGGAGGAGGAAGAAGAGAAAGAGAGAGAGAGTG
>NW_020871677.1:31457-36457 GCF_003789085.1 Penaeus vannamei | reverse complement strand
GGGGGGGAGGTGGGGAGGTGGGGGGGGGAAGGGGGGGTGGAGGAGGTGGTGGTGGTGGAAGAGGAGGTGGTGGGGATGGTGGAAATGGTGGTGGGTGGTGTTGAGGTGGAGAAGGGCGAGGGTCAAGAGGAAGTGGTTGAGGTGGAGAAGGGGAGAAGGAGGTGGTGGGAAAGGTGGCGGAGGTGGAGGAGGAGGTGGTGTAGGTGGAGGAGTGCAAGGGTGAGGAGGTGGAGGTGGAGGAGGGCGAGGGTCAAGAGGAAGTGGATGGAGGAGGTAGTGGAGGTGGAGAAGGGCGAGGAGGAGGTGGTGGGAAAGGTGAAGGAAGGCGAGGGTGAGGAGGAAGTGGTGGAGGTGAGGTGGTGGGGAAGCGGTGGAGGTGGAGGGCGAGGGTGAGGAGGTGGAGGTGTGGGGAGCGGTGGAGGAGGTGGAGGAGGGTGATGGGCGGAGAACGGAGGACAGGAGGTGGTGTGAAGGGAAGGGTAGAAGTAGAGAAAGAAAAAGTAGAAGAAAAAAAAGAAAGAGAAAAGAGATGAAGGAGACGGAGGAGCAAGAGGAGGAGGAGGTGGAACAGAATTTGGAGGAGGAGGGGGAGGAGGAGAAAGCAGAATAAGGAAAAGGCGTGATAATGCCATCTGCAAGGGAGACCCTGAAAATCGACGGTGCGGCTTTTTGTTACATGGAACCCGCAACGCTAAATTGGTTGTCATGACGACGTGTAAACAATACAGGGGCCGCGTTCGAGACACCTCCCACTGGCTTCAATCTAACGATAATCAACTAAATAATCCTTCGCCCGCCTCCCGAAAAATAAAACCGCAATTATCATCCTCGCCCAAACGACTTCCACCTGCGAATAAGCATAAGTCTACAACATAACGAACGCCGACATAAAGTGTGGAATGAGTCCGGCGACTAGTCATTCGGACTCGCCGGCGGCCGCGCGCAGGTAGTTATTTCGGCTAACATTCCACTCCGGACTCGTATATAAGCTGCAACGACCCCCATTATGGAGCTCATGAGAGACGACCCCCCGTGTTTAACGACCAGGCCCCCCACAAGGGCGTTATTACAGGCCCGGAGAACGAGATACACGCAAACACCCGCACGCATTAAAAATCACGATGGAAATAATCAAACTCGCATTGTGTAAAATGACTTTTTTTTTAGGGGGGGGGGGGGGCACCCAAAAAAAATACTCGTCCACCTCATTAAGAGTTGTTAACGCTATTGATCGGCGGCACCGGGGCACTGCTTCGGGTTTTGCATTCTGCCAAATAACAGAGCATGCTTATATTCTTCTATCTATCAATCTATCTTAGTCTATTCATCTATGCTTCTCTCTTATTCACCAACAGGGTTCAATTAATATTTACTATATACACTAAAACATAACAACACACACACACACACACACACACACACACACACACACACACACACACACACACACACACACACACACACACACACACCACACACACACACACACACACACACATATATCCATACTCCCTCCCTCTTTTTCCTCTCCTCCTCCTCTTCCTCTTCCCTTTTATCTGTTCTTTTCCTTCGGCTTTCATACGCCACCCGCCCTCGAGTTTCTGGTCACGAGCCAGGCAGTCCACTACGGTTTTATGGCTCAATTAAACAAAATGAAAAATGGGAAACTGGTCGGCTTAAACTACGGTGTAACTGGCCCCGCATCTTACATCTGGCAAACCAGCAATGCATAGACATAATTCTACTCCTCGTCTATAAGATCATACTTTGTATAAGTAATTCAGAGAATACATATTACATTGTCTGCTTGTCTGTGTCTGTCTGTGTGTCTGTCTGCTTGTCTGTGTCTGTCTGTCTGCTTATCTGTGTCTGTCTGTCTGTCTGCATGTCTCCCTGTCTGTCTGTCTGTTTGTCTGCTTGTCTGTCAATCTGTCTGCCTGCCTGCATGTCTGTCTGTATTTCTGCCTGCCTGCCTGCCTGTCTGTCTGTCTGTCTGTCTGTCTACCTGCCTGCCTGTATGTCAGTCTTCCTGTCTGTATTTCTGCCTGCCTGTCTGCCTGTTTGTCTATCTGTCTGTCTGTCCGTCTGTCTGTGTCTGTGCTAAGTGTCTCCCTCTTCCTCAAACACCCAACCACACCGACACAAATTAAATAATTAAATGTACGACATATATGTATATGAAATGATAGATAGATAGACAGGCAGACAGACAGACAGAGAGATAGATAGATAGGCAGATAAATCGACAAAGATATATTGACAGATATAACATATAAAGAGACAAATAGACAGAAAAACAGACAGAAAGACAGACAGACACACACAGAAAGACACAGACCACCCAAAGCCACGAATCGAAAGTCCTGAAACCGCGGAGGATAATCCCGACCCCGAGCCCCAGTCCGGGACATTAGCGTCCTCCCAAAGGCCTCCTCCTCCTCCTCCTTCTCCTCCTTGTTCTTCTATTCCTCCTCTCCTTTCTCGTTCTCGTTCTCCTTCTACTCCTTGTTCTTCTATTCCTCCTTCTACTTCTCGTTCTCTCCCTCTCTCTTTTTTCATTCTTCAATTGCTCATTCTCTTCCTATTCTGTCTCCCCCACACCTCTCCCTCCGGCCTCCCTCTCTACCTCATCCTCTCAAGCCTTCACTTCCTCCTCTACCAGCGCACCGCCACTCCTCTCCTCCTCCTCTACCGCAGCGCCACCGCCCCTTCCTCTCCCCTCCTCCTCTACCCCCCACCTTTCCACCAGCCACCTTCACGCCATCCATCTCCTCCACCTCCACCAGCACTTCCTCCTCCACCTCCTCACACCACCATCACCACCACCGCCTCTTCCTCCACCTCTCAAAAAATCCTCCACTTCCACCTCCCCTCCACTTCCACCTCCTCGGCGCACCTTTCATCTTGGCATCGCAGCGGGGACCGGGGAGGGGGGAAGGGGGGGAGGCTAGGGAATAGGAGGCAGAAGAAGGGAGGAGGACGAGGAAGGAAAGGAGAGAAGGACCTAAAAAAGAAAGAGGAGGAGAACAGCAAAAGGAGAAAAGAAAAGAAGAGGTAGGAGGAGAAGAAGAAGAAAAAAGAGAAAAGAAGTAATAGCAGGGGGGAGGGAGGGGGCAGAAAGGAAGCACGAAAGAAAAGATCAAGGCAACAAAGGCTTCTAATACTACTGCCATTCCTTTTAGGGTCTATTTGTATTATTCTTCTTTTTTTTCCTTTTTTGCTTTTTTTATTTTCTTATCTTGTGTTTCCGTGGAATCCTTTTCATATAGCACTCTTAACCCTCTCTCACATTCACCATCCTCACTATCTCTCATCGCTCTCTCATCCCCACCTCGTCGTGCACTGTCTCTCTCTCTTCCAGTCCACTCATCCCACCCCAACAGCCCAACCCCCACTTCCACTCCCTCTTCCGCCCCTCCGCACTGCGCACCTCGCCAGTCGCACTCCCCTTCCCTCTCCCTTCTCTCTCATTCTCGTCTCATTCAATTCTTCATGCTCTCTCTTCTCTTCTCTTGCTCTCTCTCTCTCTCTCTCTCATCTACTCTTCTCTCTATCTCATCTCTCGTCTCTTTCCTGATCTCCTTTATCCCTATCTTCTCCTTCATCCCTCTCGCCTCTCCTCTTACTCCTCTCTCCCTCTCCTCTCCTCTTCCTCTCTCCTCTACCTCTCTCACCATCTATTCCTCTCCTCTCCTCTTACTCGTCGCTCCCTGCCTGTCCTCCGTCCTCTGTCCGTCGCATGCTGCTGTCTCGCTGTCTTTTGCGTTCTAGTGGCGTGTCCGTGGGTTGGTGATGGATGTTAGTTGTAGAGTAGTAGCGCTCTCTTTGTCTCGGACTGTGTACTCTCGCCAACTTGTAAGGTCGTCAAAGTCAATTCTCTCTCATCTTTCGGGGGCTGGCCATGTGCCTGCGTGTGTGCGTGTGGTGTGTGTCTGAATGTCTGTCTGTTCTGTCTGTCTGTCTGTCTGTCTTCGCCTGTCTGTCTGTCTGTCTGTCTGTCTGCTGTCCTGCCTGCCTGCCTGCCTGCCTGCCTGCTGCCTGTCTGTCTGTCTCTCTCCCTACTCTGTCTCCGTCTCCCTCTCCCATCCTTCCCCTTCTCCCTTCCTTCTCACCTTCCTCTTACTCTCTACTCTCTCACTCTAATAATTCACCCATACACCAACACCAATACAACCATAATACAACCATCCCCCACCCACCCACCTCTCCCACCCACCCCCCGCCCACCCACCCCTCCTCCCTCAGTAAGAACAGCAAACGCTAGAGAGGAATCGCGCCAGAGAATGCCCGGCAGATGGGGCGATAGGCACGTCGACCGCCAGTACGGAAAAAGACTCTTCTCCCAAAGAGTTCCTACGGCGAGTGAGGGGGGTGGGTTCAAGAGGAAGGAGGGGGTGGAGGGGGTGGAGGGGGGGAGTAGTTGGGGGGATGGGAGGGAATGGAGAGGGAAGGAGGGGAGGGGAGGAGAGGGGAGAGAGAGGGAAATGGAGATGAGAGGGAGGGAGGGAGGAGGAAGGAGGGAGGAGGGGAGAGGGGGAGGAGAGAGAGGGGAGAGGGGGGGAGGGAGAGAGAGAGGGAGGGAGGAAGGGGGAGGAGGGAGGGAGGGAGGGAGGGCAGGAGGGGGAGGGAGGAGGGAGGGAGGAGGGAGGAGGGAGGGAGGAGGAGAGAGAGAGAAGAGAGAGAGAGAGAGAGAGAGAGGAGAGAGAGAGAGAGAGAGAGAGAGAGAGAGAGAGAGAGAGAGAGAGAGAGAGAGAATACAGTAAACAGACAGAGAGAGAAAAATTAAATATAAACTCATTATCAAGAACCTCTTCGATAAACTCTAAAAATGCAACACTTTCAAGCCAGACAAAAAGACTTCGAAGAGGATGCAGTGACCAAGAAGCTTATCACCAAAAATGGAATTCGAGAAAGATGAGGGAGTGGGTGTAGGGAGGGAGGGAAGGAAAGAAGGAGACAGTGAGGGAGAGAAGGATGGAGGGAGACAGGGAGGGAGAGAA
>NW_020871677.1:23957-26457 GCF_003789085.1 Penaeus vannamei | reverse complement strand
AGCCTCGAAAGAAAATATAAATATAAATATCTATGTACACTATGTTTCTTTTTCTTTCTATCTTTTGCGAACTACATCGAGAAGTATATTAGTCCAAGAAAATAGTCTGTCATATTTCACCATAATGACACACAACGAATTCCTTATTAACCTGACCAGCCGTACTATGCGATATCCGACTCAGGATGACACCCACAAAGCGTCATAATTAATCCGAGCCGCAAAGGGGGAAGACGGCTTTCCGATTTGCCTGAGGGGTTTCCGCCGGCTTTCCGCCAACACGTGTGCATGACATACAACACACCCATTCCCAGCCATGCAAACGGCAGCTGGGAATTAGATACGCTTCCAGGATTAGTATCTCGGCCGGGGGATGGCGTGCGTGTTCTGCGGCTTCCGTGGTAGCGCCGTCGTTAGTGAAATGGCGGTTTCGGCCCGTAGACTTCAATTACGAATACCGTCTTGGCGTTGAGCAGCGAGTTGGATGTTTTTTTCAGCCTGGGGCTTTTGTTAGCATTAAAGGTTGTGAATACCTAGTGGATACTACGTAAGCAATTATAAAAGAACAACTGCATCCATTCACTAGTTGTCAAACTAAAAATCATAAAAAACAACATTGATGACAGAGCAAAATAAAATAAAATAATGACAAGGATCATACAACAATATTCTGCGAAAGAATAAAACCTCAATGGAATTTTATTGAAATCACTGCATGTTTTTATCTGTGCCTATGTAGCTGTCAGTAAGGTACATGTTACATTTTTTTGCATCCCGACCAAACATGCTATTTATTTACTTTTTTTTTCTTTACATCCTGTCGACAGGTAATACAACGTGAGAGTCTTTTCCCACATCGTTACTATGCCCAGCGTAATCTACCATCCCCGTTTTTCTTAATGCCTCAAAAAAAAAATCTACTCCCAAAACTAAGCAAGCAAAGTGTTTCCTCCTCCCTCCTATGATACCAAGATGACGCGGTTGATAAAAGCCTTCTCCCCGCGTTGGTTTTGGCGCCGGAGGTCCTGCCAGCGGCCTCACTTCCAGGCGGGGACGACCTTCCATTCTCCCCTTAAAATATTCAGACTCGTAGGTCGTCCGGCGCGAGTGACCTTTTTTGGAACGACCGGTATTTTTTTGAAGGCGAAGGTCACGTCATTTCTCGTTTAAAAGGAGAGGAAAACATGGGATATAGATTGAATTGTGGCCTCGCTGGCAACTCTAGGAAGCAAGAGTATAGACCACAGTAAGACGAACATGACTTCGCACTTTCTGATCTACGGAGACCGGGGAACGTCACTCGCTGCCTTGGCGTGTCGCTCGGGGCCGCGGCGGCAGCGGTCATCATCACTACTCTGGTAAAAATGACAATTGTGATTTTAATCGATGAAAACAGTGACGATCATGATTTTGACTGTTGAAAATAATGATGATTTTAATTTTGACTGATAATAATGATTATAATTTTGATTGATGATAACAATGATGATTATAATCCTGTCTGATGATAATAATGATGATTATAATTTCGATTACTGATAACAATGGCGTTTATAATTTTGATTGATGATAATAATTATTACAATTCTGACATGATAATAATGATTACTTAAATTTTGACTGACGATAATAATGATGATTATAATTTCGATTGATGACGCCAATGACGATCATAATTTTGATCGATCATAAAAATACCGATTATAATTCGAATAAAAAAAAAAATAAAGATCAAACCAACGCATCCAGATGATTCTCGTTTCCCGACATTAACAACAACAAATAAACACCCACGAAAAATACACAGACCACAGAGCAAAGTCATACAACCCGGGCCGAGTCCTCCCCATGTTCTGGCTAGACATGCCTTGACGTGTTGCCAACATGTCGAGAGCAGGCACGAGCATCAACTCGAACTGGTTCACCATCATCAGCCTCTCTCGTCTTCGCGGCGAGGGAGAGATCTAGGGGGGAAACTATACCCATGGAGTGATCTAGGGGAAAAAATGTGATTTAGAGGAACAACATGACTACCGACTGATCTAGGGGGAAATTATGATATAAAGGGGGGAAAATTACAGCGGACTTAGTAGAAAAATATGACTACGGAGTGATCTAGGGGAGAAATGGGACCTAGGGGAAAATACAACTATGGAATGATCAATTGGGAAAAGTGTGATTTAGAGGGAAAGGAAGACTGAGTGAACTTAGGAGGAATGTGATTTTGAGGAGAAATAGGACTACAGAATGATCTAGGGGGAAAATGTGACTAAAAATGATCCAGAGAGGAACTTATGACAGAGAAAATATGACTACATAATGATTTAGGGGAAAATCATAACGAAGAAATAATCTAAGGGGAAAATATAGCAACACGAGTGTATATAACCACGTATATACCTATCATACTCAGAGAAGACAAACCAACACAATAAAAAACAAGAAAAAAGAAAATAATAAAAAAAAAAAAAGTTCACACACTCGTTACAAAACAAAAGAT
>NW_020871677.1:6457-18957 GCF_003789085.1 Penaeus vannamei | reverse complement strand
CAGGGGGGGGGGGATTCCGCAGATCAAATAACTTTCAACCTCAAAAAAAATGACACGCAGGACTGAAAATGTGGGAAGTTTGATATCAACAAGCGCTCAAAGTGATCCAAACTGGCTAATTACGAAGGGAAAGCACGGGGGAGTCGGAAACAAATCAAACTCCGACGAGGCTCGCTTCCTGAGGCCACCCAGAAGCCGGAAACTTCGCCCGTTGGAAAAGAGGCGAAGAGGACACGCGCCGCTTCAAGTTGCGTTGTTATACATGGGGGTGTCATTGCACGCACGTACGCAGACATTCCACCCAAAAAACGCCCACACACACATACACACACACAAACAGACACACATAAATACATACACACATAAACGCACTAAACAAACACACAAACAAACACACACACACGCGCACACACAAACACACACACACACACACAACCATTAAAAACACACACATAAACACACTGAACAAACTAATGCACACACATCAGTAAACAAACACAGACACACACACACACACACACGCACACACACACACACACACACACACTCTCTCTCTCTCTCTCTCTCTCTCTCTCTCTCTATCTCTCTCTCTCTTCTCTCTCTCTCTCTCTCTCTCTCCTCTCTCTCTCTCTCTCTCTCTCTCTCTCTCTCCACACACACACATACACACACACACACACACACACACACACACACACACACACACAACACAACACACACACTCTCTCTCTTCTCTCTCTCTCTCTCTCTCTCTCTCTCTCTCTCTCTCTCTCTCTCTCTCTCTCTCTCTCTCTCTCTCTCTCTCTCTCACACACACACAACACACACACAACACACACACACACACACACACACACACACACACACACACACACACACACACACACACACACACACACACACACACACACACACACACACACCACACACACACACACACTCATCACACACACTCACACACACACACACACACACACACACATACACTCACACACATCACACACACATACACACACACACAACACCACACACACAAAAAAAAAAAACAAACAACAACAAAAACGCGCGCTCGGAGAAAAAAAAACAAACACGTCAGTAAACACCGACTCAAACATCCTTCCAGCCTCGCACTTCACAGGGAATAATTTATCTTATTTTCTCTCCAAACAAAGCAAACAACACGAAACTCCCGCGTGTATAATATTGCTTAAGATTCTGGAAAGGCGAGAGTGTTCGATAGGCACGAGGCGCGTCTTCCCCATTAGAAGGGCCATGTCGTTCTTTCTTTATTTATTTATTTCTCTTTCTGTATGTCTGTCTCTCTCTGTTTCTCTGTCTGTCTGTCTCTCATTCCCTCTCTCTCTCATTCTCATTCTTTCTCTCTGTCTCTCTCTCTTTTCATTCTCTCTCTCTCTCTCTCTCTCTCTCTCTCTCTCTCTCTCTCTCTCTCTCTCTCTTCTCTCTCTCTCTCTCTCTCTCTCTCTCTCTCTCTCTCTCTCTCTCTCTCTCCTTTTGTGTCGGTTTGTAGAAGTTCTTTATTTACTCCTTTTTATTTATTTTTGTCTCTTTGTTTTCTTTCCTTTTTTCTTCTTCTTTTTTGACGTTTTTTTTCCTATTTTTGTTGCTGTTGATGTTTCCATGTCTTCACCCCATCCTTTATTCTTTGTTTCCGTTTTCTATGTCTCATCTCTCCTTATATTTACTCTATCCTCTTCGCTTCCCATTCTGATTCCTCATCCTCCCGTATCTCTCGTCACCACCTATCTCTTCTCTCCTTCCTCCTTCTTTTCCTTATCTTCTCTTTTCTATGCCTCGTCTCTCCTCCCGTATCTCTCTTCTCCTGCATCATGTCCTCTACACTTCCCCGTCTTCACTTTCCTTCTCCTCCTGCTTCCTTCGCTCCTTCCCTTCACTCATTTTCTCTCCTCACTCTCGCTTCCCTCATCCATTCTCCTCACTCTCCTCTCTCCTTTTCCTTACTCCCCTCACTCCTTCTCACTCTTTCCCTTCACTCCTCACTTCCCTCACTCTCCCTCGTCAATCCCGGTTCCCTCATTCTCTCTCCTCCCTCCCCCTATTCTTCCTCTCCCTCCCACCCCTCATTCCTCCTCCCCATCCCCCTATCCCTCCCCCTCATCTTCCTCTTCGTCTACCCATTCCACCGCCGTTTTTTTTCCCTTCCCTTCCCCCCCTTTGTTTACCCCTTAAGGAGCGACCGCCATGGCACTGTTCCGTAGCCGCAGGACTTAGTTAATATTGGCACTCCGGCTAAGCTGTGCCCGCTCCGAATGGCTCTGACGGTGCCTGCTTAATGGCGTCGTGTTTGGCGAAGCGGGGGGGGGGGGGGTGATCAGGGCGGTGTTTGAGGCCGGTGTTGGAAATGGCATCGATGGTGATGACTGCTCGGTGCCTGTGGTGGTGAGGAGGGGTGGGGATTGGGGGGTAGGGCTGGGGATTGGGGGTAGGGGGTGAGGGTGAGGGGGGGGAGGGGGAGGGGGTGTGGTCGTTGGTGATGATGATGACAATAGAATAACAACAACAACAATACAAAAGTTGCCATCATCATCAATATATACCGTCATTACGAATATCTTTAATAGCTGATCATTGGTGTCATCAACATTCGCATCAACAAAACAATAACAAAAACAAAAAAGAACATCAACACGCTTTCATTGCCATTATCACCCTCTTTACTAACACAACAAAAACAAAGAAACAAAAACGCCAAGGAACAACAAGAACAGTCCCATCGTCACCGCCATCCACCAACGCGACAAAAATAAACATCGATAATTAACAACAACAATCGAATCATCACCAATATCAACATCCCAATCGACGCGACAAAGACACAAAAGCCAACAAAAACAAAAACAAAAACAAAAAATAAGAAGTATCAGCGCCCTCCTCACAGCAACAACAACAAACAAAACAAAAACAGGGAGCGCCCTCCTCACGGCAACAACAACAACAAACAACAACAACAACAGAAGCCTCAGCGTCCTCCTCACCGGCAACAAACAAACAACAACAGAAGCCTCAGCGTCCTCCTCACGGCAACAACAACAACAACAACAGAAGCCTCAGCGTCCTCCGCACGGCAACAACAACAACAAAAACAGAAGCCTCGGCGACCGCGTGATTATTCCCCGGAAGGCCATCTGTCACTAATTCGCTTCTTCCGTCACCGAGGAAGTTTTAATCTCCTTTCCCTGGCGAAAGTCGGCTTCTTTGGAGACTCTAATCCCCCCTCCTCTCCTCTCCGCCCCTCTCCCCCCACCCCCTCCTCCTCGTCCTCTCCCCCACTCCCCAACGTCCATCCTCCTTCTCCTCCTCCCCCCCCCCCCGCCCCCAACGCCACCTCTCCCCCCCTCCCCCCCGCACGCCTGAAACTCAAGACTCGAAAAGACACAACTTGTCAAAGTGTCTAAACCAATGGCGCCGCCGGTGAGTTATACACGGCGTCGAACATAATTTTCGAAGGAGGCGGAGGACAGGACGAAAAAAAAAAAATATGATAAAAAAGAAAGATTATCAAAAAATATATATTTCAAAAACGTGTAATCTAAAAATTGCACTTTTTTCCCTATAAGTCTGGGAACAAACGTGCAATGCCGCGGAATAATCGCTCTTAATGTGGCCAGTTGCGAAGGCTGACGGACGCAGCGAATTCTTCGTCTTCGGCAAACTTCAGATTCTTAACTTCAGCTGAAAGTATCACAAAGCGAATGAAAGAGACGAACATAAAAAAAAATCCACAAAAGCCACAAGGAACAGGATACTCCTTGCACTTTTCTTTCTTTTCTTCCTTGTACTTCAGCTTCTGCGATTCAGTTCCTGACACTTCAAGCCTTTTCCCATCTCGACAACTCTACATTTCAACATTTCTTGTACTCCAGCATCTTCTTGTCCTTACTTCTGAGCACTTTGTACTCCAGCATCTTGTACTTCAGGATCTTCTTGTCCTTACTTCTCAGCACTTTGTACTCCATCATCTTGTACTTAAGCGCTATGCCTTCCACTACAGCATTGAGTACTTCATCTTTCTGCACTTCAGCATCTTGTACTCCATCTTCAATATCACCTTCAAACACCATCTTCCACTCTGTCGTCTTCAGCACTTCATCCTCCTACACTTCACAACCCGAGTAATCAACCCCTCTCCTTCTCCACCCCCCCCACCAGCACCCCAACCCCGCCCACCCCCGCCCCATTAAGCCGAGTGAAAAAACGAAACCCGACAAAACGAATTATTAACTTCCACCCAATTTCCCACAATCTAATATGAATTCCCTTACGCTTTCGCGGCCCTGTTCCCCGCGACCGCCTCAGGGCCATCCCTCGGGCGCTGCAGCAGAGGAAGTGCTCGACCCTTATTTCACTGAGGGAAGCGGCTCTCTCGCTGCGCTTCGGGTTCCACGTGATTGGAGCTAACCTGTCGGTACGTAGACACGCGCGCGTCGATGTTGTGCAAATAGATATTATGTTATTTTATGCTTGTGTGTGTGTGTGTGTGTGTGTGTGTGTGTGTTGTGTGTGTGTGTGGTGTGTGTGTGAGAGTAAATGAGTGAATGTGTGAACGAACTCGCGTGCGTACGTTCGTGCGGTGCGTATGTGCGCGTGTGTACCTGCAATTTACTTATCAACAAGCTTATAACCGCACCATTAACAATTATTATTCGGCCGGCGCTCCCCTCGCTTGATCCAGATGTTGTGCCAGCCGATTTGGGACGCAGCGGCGCCCCCGAACCCGTCAGCTTTAAAAGTAATTCAAGTATCCCTTGTCCTCATAATTATATCTGACTGCCTTGCTCTCAGCGCGTCATTCTTGGGACCGCACCAGCCCCTCCTTGGCTCCGGGAGACAGCTAATGACATTCAAAAATGTTCTTACATTTCTTTCCCTTTTTTATATGATCTACAGTATCTACTTTTATTTACTTATTTTTTATTTTTTTTTACGAACAAACATCCTCTGGTTAATTTTGATATAGCAAGACCTATAACTTTTTATTTTATCTTAATCTAATCGGTAGTTCACCCCCTCCCCCCAACAAATCGTAGTTCCCTCCCCCAACCACCCCCACTCCCTTTGACGTGTGTGTTGCTTTGCAATTTTAATCATTCATCAAAAATATTTATAAGATACTCGTTTCCTTTTGAATTAGTTTTGTGAATGCAAACACATCACATTCCAGTCCCCCTATTCTTTCATTTATTTTGATCTTGTGTGTCGCTTAATCTATCCTCTCATCCTCTCTCACAATCTCCATCTCTCTCCCCCTCATCCTCTCTCTCTCTCACCCTCTCATTCTCTCTCACCCTCTCCCTTTCCCTTCCCCCTCTCTCTCTCTCTCTCTCTCTCTCTCTCTCTCTCTCTCTCTCTCTCTCTCTCTCTCTCTCTGCTCTCTCTCTCTCTCTCTCTCTCTCTCTCTCTCTCTCTCTCTCTCTCTCTAACCCTCCCCTCTTCTCTCTCATCCTCTCCCTCTCCCTCTCTCTCTAACCCTCGCTCTCTCACCCTCTTCCTCTCTCTCTCACTCTCTCCCTCTCTCTCTCACCCTCTCCTCTCTCTCTCCCTCTCCTCTCTCTCTCACCTCCTCTCCCTCCTCTCTCACCCTCTCCCTCTCTCACTCTCCACCCTCTCCTCTCTCTAATCTCTCTCACCCTCTCCCTCTCTCTCTCACCCTCTCCCTCTCTCTCTAACCCTCTCCCTCTCCCTCTCTCTCTAACCCTCTCCCTCTCCCTCTCTCTCTAACCCTCTCCCTCTCCCTCTCTCTCTAACCCTCTCCCTCTCCTCTCTCCCTCTCCCTCTCTCTCTCTCTAACCTCTCCTCTCTCTATAACCTTTCCCTCTCTCTAACCTTACCCCTCTCCCTCTCTCTAACCTTATCCCTCACCCTATCTCTAACCTTATCCCTCTCCCTCTCTCTGACTCCTTACCCTCTCACTCTCACCCTAACCGTCACCCTTTCTCTCATCCTCTGCAATCTCTCTAACCTCACCCTCTCTCTAACCCTCAACCCTCTCTCTCACCCTCTGTAACCTTCTCCCTTTCCCTCTCCCTCACCCTCTCTCTCTCACCCTCTGCTCTGCTCTCCCTCTTCCCTCACCTCTGTAACCCTCTCTCACACCCTCTGTAACCCTCTCCCTCACCCTCTCTCTCTCACCCTCTGTAACCCTCACCCTCTGTAACCCTCTCCCTCAAGAGCAACAACTTTTACATTTCCTGCTGGAACTCTCCCTCATCCTCCCGGTGTCAGCAATTCCTCTCCCCTAATCATTCTCTCTGTTTTAACTCGTTTATCCTCCTCTAATTCCCTCGCTTTGGATTTCACGCCCCTGCCACGCCCCTGTCTTCCACCCTTCATCTTTGGGCGGCCCCTTGCCTCCGCCCACATGTACACTTGTAATAACATGGAAACACACTGGAACACGCGCCTGTACGGATAGATTTATTTGGATTTTAGTTCTGTGTCTGTGTTCCCTTCCCGTCCTTATATCCGTTTGTTCTTTTCTTTCTTTTCTTTCTCTCTGTCTCTATCTCTGCCTTTGCCTCTGTCTCTCTCTCTCTATCTATCTGTATGCAGCATATATACATATGCACATACATACATACATACATACATACACACACACACCACACACACACACACACACACACACACACAACACACCAACACACACATATCATACACACACAACACACACACATCACCATCATCACACACACACACACATATATATTTGAGAGTTCACTTCTCTATCCATGCCTTGCACTCGACAGTCTATGTTTGCCTATTATTTGGCGAGAATTTGTGTGGATTTTATTCTTGCAAGTTTCATGTGATATTTGCATTTTTTTCCGCCTTGTCCATATTGCGATATTTGCTTGCCATCATACTAATTTTATCAGGTATAAAAACAAACCAAAAACTTCAATATTGATTATTCAATATTGATTTTTAGACGAGGTAACACGTGATGACATCGTCTTCCCGGAAGTTGCCAGCGCTCCAACCATGGTAACTTCGATGGTAAATTGTTAGTGAATACCACCGTTGTCTGTTTACCATAGTTACTATAGTTACCTTTAATTCTACCTGTCCCTGACTATTTCGTGCCGCGGCTCGATCTTGCAACGCGAAGTGGTAAGTGAGAAGTTGAAAGGAAATGAAGGTCAGGGAGACGGCCAGCAGGGAAGGGATGGCGACTCGAAGGATGACATTCGAAGCGAAGGAATGGGAAGGAGAAGGGAATCACAACGCGAGAGGTATGGGAGAGGGAGTCCACTTGGCTTAGCGAACAAGCAGCGTACATGAGGATGGTACATTGGTTTTGGAGGTGGAGGAAGAGGAGATGGAGGAGGAGGAGGAGGAGGAGGAGGAGGTGGTAGGTGGAGGAGGAGGTGGTAGTGGTGGAGGAGGTGGTAGTGGTGGAGGAAGGAGGTGGTAGTGGTGGAGGAGGAGGAGGAGGAGAGGAGAAGAAGAAGGGGAAGAGAAGAGGAGGAGGAGGAGGAGGTGATGGTGGAGGAAGCGGTGGTGGAGAAGGTGTAGTGGTGGTGGAGGAGGAGGAGGTGGTGGTGATAATAACTATAACATTAATATGATACTATAATAATAGCAACAACAACACATAATAATAATACGTTTTCTGACATTTTCTAAGGATAATGCGTCAGCCCCGCCCAGCTTCAGTAATCCAGAGAGGAGCAGTTACGTAAATCTTTCATTTATCCGAAGTCTCCCCACCGGCTATACATCGTTCCGGCGCAGTCCTTCCTGTGATAGCACTTTTCAATATACCTTTTGCATGTTCCTGTACTGTGGCTTTGAGTTCTTATCCGCTCTGATATCTGCACAGGCTCTCTCTCCTCCCCCTCCCCCCTCTCTCCTCTCTCCCCTGCCTCCTGGTTTGGGCCGCTTTGCAGTCTGTACTTTTATTTCGTCCCTTCCCCCCTCCTTCTCCCTCTACACTGTTCTTGGTTTTGGTTCGTTATTTTCTCTCTTTTTTCTCTTTCTTCCTCATATTCTCTCCCTCCCTTTCATTCTCCCTTTTCCTCTCCCTCTCTCTCTCTCCCTCTTCCTCTCACTCACTTTCACTCTCTCTGATATGTAGATATAAACGCAGTCACCCATATTCCGGGTAAAACGAATATTTCACAGAGTTAACGCTTTTCTGTCCCACAATACTGCATACGGATATAACGGCTTTCCATGGGGTAGCGGCACCATAACTCTACGGGCCGCAACCCACATTTCGCAACCAACCTCGGCTTCCTCCCCCCCTCCGTTCCCTCGCCTCTTCATACATCCCTCTTACCTTGGCGGTCTGTACGCTAGCTAGGGAGCCTTAAGCCCAAACAGAGCCCTTAATCTCGCCTACCTCCCCCCCCAACCCCAAGGGAGCCCAAAAACCATCGCGAGACGTGGCCATGTGCGCCTCGACCGAAGGATTTAGGAGAACTCCTCTTCCTCCTCGTCTTCTCTTTTTTGCTCCCCTTCTTCCTTTCCTTCCTTCTTCTCTCTCTTCCTCCTCCTCCTCCTCCTTCCTCCTCTCTCTCTTCTTCCTTCTTCTTCTCTTTTTCTTCTTCTTCTTCTTCTTCTTCTTCTTCTTCTTCTTCTTCTTCTTCTTCTTCTTCTTCTTCTTCTTCTTCTTTCTTCTTTCTTCTCTTCTTCTTCTCTTCTCCTTCTCCTTCTCCTTCTCTTCTCTTCTCCTTCTCCTTCTCCTTCTCCTTTCTCCTTCTCCTTCT
Source organism: Penaeus vannamei (assembly GCF_003789085.1). Classification (NCBI taxonomy): domain Eukaryota; kingdom Metazoa; phylum Arthropoda; class Malacostraca; order Decapoda; family Penaeidae; genus Penaeus; species Penaeus vannamei. The sequence goes on along the minus strand of NW_020871677.1, from coordinate 10,207 downwards.
CCTTCTCCTTCTCCTTCTCCTTCTCCTTCTCTCTTCCTTCCTTCTCCTTCTCCTTCTCCTTCTCCTTCTCCTTCTCTTCTCCTTCTCCTTCTCCTTCTCCTTTCTCCTTCTCCTTCTTCTCTCCTCCCTTGTGCTTCTTCGTCTGTTGCTTCTACACGGCTCGACTCTCTGCTGATATCACCGCCTCACACATTTCCCCGGATTTTTGCCTGGTAGCTTTTTAGGTCCAGCGAGAATGGCCTTTAATATAAGATATTTCATTCCCGATCCCCTCCCCCCCTGCCTGGATACGCCCTCGCAAAAATAAAATGTATTTATCCACTTCCAGGTATTAAATCCAGGATCACGCTGCAGGCAAAGACCCTCATAGCAGCGGATTTACGGCGACGCTTCCTTCAGAACTTTCTTATTCTCTCCTTTGCGGCTCCATTACCGCGTCCTGGCACCCGCGGAGCCGGCGACGCGGAGCCGGGAAGGGAAATGCGCCGACATGGCCTTATTCTGGCTCCGTCTCCTCCTCCTTTGGCCCCGAGACATGCGCTCAAATATCCATTTCGTCCCCACTCTCTGCGGTTATCTCTCTCTCTCTCCTTCCCCCGTCTCTGCCATCTCTCTCCTCTTCTCATTCTCTCTCTCTCTCTCTTCTCTCTCTCTCTCTCTCTCTCTCCTTCTCTCTCTCCTTCTCGTTCTCTCTCTCTCTCTCTCTCTCTCTCTTAGTTCGTTTCTTTATTTGCCTGGCGTTTCAGTTTTCTTCCCTCATTCACTCCCTTCTCTCTCTCCCATCTTCCTCTCACTCTGTTCTTTTCTCTCTCCTTCCCTCCTCCTTCACTCCTCTCTCCCTTCCCTCTCTTCCATCCCATCTCCGTCCCTTCTTTTCCCTCTCCCTTCCTCTCCCTCCTCCTCTCCATCCCATTCTGTCTCCCTCTCCGCATACATTATCCTCATTATCATTATTGTTATCATTATTTCTATTACTATCATTATCATTATTATCAATATCATTATCATTATTATTATTAATTATTATTATTATTTATATTATCATTATTATTATTATGTCTATTAATATCATTATTATTATTATTATTATTAAGTATCATTATTGTTATTATTACTTATCAATAATATATATATATATATATATATATATATATATATATATATATATATATATACATATATATACATATATATATATATATATATATATATATATATTATATATATATATATATGATATTATATATACATATACATATACATATACATATACATACATATACATATAATATACATATATATACATATACATATACATATACATATACATTACATATACATTACATATACATACAATATATAAAATATATATATATATATATATATATATATATATATATATATATTATATAATGTATATAATATATATATATATATATATATATGTATATATATATATATGTATATATATACATATGTAAACATATGTATACATATGTATACATATATTATATACATATATACATAGATACATAGTAGATACATATATACATATATATAGATAGATATAGATAGATAGATACCTGTCCCTCTCCGGCCGCGGCTCCTGAACCCTCCGCTCCCCTGCCCGCCCGCGCCGTCCCCTAATCCTCGACTCATTCACTCCATCGCCGGCGTCATTAGATGTGTCATTCGGCAGGTGTTTTATGGGGCAGCCTCCCCCTGATCTGTCTTGTCGCTGGACTGCTTAAACCCGGCAGTTTATGATTCGTTTTTGCAAATGGCTTTCCGGTTTGGGGGATATTTATGTGGTGTCCCTTGTGTCTTGGGTTGGTTGTGGTGTGTGTGCGTGTGCGTGTGCGTGTGCGTGTGCGTGCGTGCGCCGTGCGTGTGCGTATGCGTGCCGTGTGCGTGTGTACGGGTGCATATACCAGTGCTTATACAAAAAAGCCAAACAAAACCAAAAGATAAGAATCCGTCCACAAATTAAGCGGACCGAATGCCCCTCTCCCTCCCCACCGCCCCCCCCCCACCCTCAAAAAAAAAGAAAAAAAATCCTCGAAATGGTATTAGCTGCCAGAGATCCTCCACCTCAGCTGAGAACCTGAAGCAGCTCCTCCTTCAGGGCTCGCCAAGACGCTGAAGGAGGGACGAAGACGCTCACTCGAGATCAAAAGGGTGATTGGCCGAATTGCCGTCGTCTTAAGGCTCGGGTTTTTGTATTGCTGTTGCTGCTGCTGCTGTTGTTATTGTTGTTGCTGTTGTTGTTGTTGTTGTTGTTGTTGTTGTTGTTGTTGTTGTTGTTGTTGTTGTTGTTGTTCTTGTTGTTGTTGCTGTTGTTGTTCTTGTTTGTTTTTTGTTGCTGTTGTTGTTGTTGTTTGTTGTTGCTGTTGTTCTTGTTGTTGTTCTGTTGTTGTTCTTGTTCTTGTTGCTGTTCTTTTTGTTGTTGCTGATGTTGTTGTTGTTGTTGTTGTTTTTGCTGCTGTTGTTGTTGTTCTTGTTGTTGTTGTTACTGTGTTTTACGTGACTTCGAGACGATGCCTGGTGGTGGTGGTGGAGGAGGAGGAGGAGGAGGAGTGAAGAGGAGGAGAATGAGGAGGAAGGGGAGGAGGGGGAGGAGGAGGAGGAGGGAAGAGAAGAAGAAGAAGAAGAAGAAGAAGAGAGAGAAGAAGAAGAAGAAGAAGAAGAAGAAGAAGAAGAAGAAGAAGAAGAGAGAAAATGCAGGATATGGAAGAGAAGAAGAGGGAGAGAGGAAGCAGGAAAAAAGAAGTGGAGGAGGAGAAGATCAAGAAAAAGAAGCATCAGAACAAGAAAAAGGAGCAAAAGAAAGAAGAAGAAAAAATAAGAAGAAAAGAAAAAGAAAAATAAGAAGAAAATGAAAAAGAAGAAGAAAAAGAGGAGGAGGAAGAAGGGCGAAGGAGCAGGCGGCCGCGGGGACAGGAATGAGAGCGGGCGTTGCCATGGGAATACGGGCGGCGGTTTCTCAATCAATTTCTGCCTCCGACCAAATAGGCGATTTTCCTTGGCATGGCACAGTTCACCGCACAGAGGAAATGGCTTTATTACTGCAGTACGCATATTTATACAGATATACATTCCTTTGTATGAAAGAAAGAAAGAGAGAGAGAGAGATGGAGAGGGGGGAGAGAGAGAGAGAGAGAGAGAGAGAGAGAGAGAGAGAGAGAGAGAGAGAGAGAGAGAGAGAGAGAGAGAGAAGAGAGAGAGAGAGAGAGAGAGAGAGAGAGAGAGAGAGAAAGAGAGAAAGAGAGAAAGAGAGAAAGAGAGAAAGAGAGAGAGAAAGAGAAAGAGAAAGAGAAAGAGAGAAGAGGAAAGCAAGAGAAATAAAAAGAGCAAGAGCAACAAAAAAACAAAGCAAGAGAAAAAGAAAAAAAAACACAAAAAAAACCACAGAAAAAAAAGCCCAAAAAACGAAAACGTAAAAAAAAAGACGAGAATCAGAGAATCCGACTCGATCTCTCTTCTCCAATCTCTCCCGGTCTCCTTTTATTCGCGTTAACCTTCTTACGTTTAGCCGAAGCCCCTTGACCTTCCACTTCGTTCCCCTTTCATTCCTCGGTCATCTTGTTCTCATTTGTAACATTAATATCATTCCTTTTTTTACATTACTTGCTTTTTCTTCACTTCCCGTTCACTCTCTCTTTCTCTCTCTCTCTCTCTTGTCTCTTCTCTCTCCCTCTCTCTTTCTCTCTCTCTATCTCTCTCTCTCTCTCTCTCTCTCTCTCTCTCTCT
>NW_020871676.1:67825-101301 GCF_003789085.1 Penaeus vannamei | reverse complement strand
TACTCTGTTTTGGAATTTGTCGTACAGGTTCTGGCTTGATTCGCTCTGATAGGGGGAAAAATGATAATTAGGAAATACTATTTTCTTCTCTCTCTTTTTAAGGGATTCAAAATATGCACAAAAAAATCATAAATCAAAGTACATTGGACTTTCCCTTCTGAATTTTCCCAGCAAATAAATAAAAAACTCACCGAATGAGGTCCAGGTTGCAGTGCTTTTCATCCAGTGTGTCGAGACGAGCAGGGGTAGTTTAGGATGAATGTACCACACAAGCTTCATAACAGGCGCATCACATTTTCCCTGTGATATTTGTAAAGAAAAACTCATCGAACACCACTGTACAGAAGTCCTCAGTCGAGAAATCATCAGCCATTGGGATCAGTGCTGCTACTGCAAAATGAATAGAAATTGGCTGCTGATATTTAGCCTCATCCTTTCCCTAGACTTGACTGTAAAGATTAACCAATTATTAAAATATCTTTTTTTTTTGCACTTAAGCAAAGATTTTCATACCATAAAATACATTTAATGCTAAACAATGAATGCTCAATGATGTCTACCCTTTAGGCAGCACTTAAGGCATAGCTGTATAATAGTATATAATATAAAATGCAACAATGAAGTAAAACCAAAGAGAGAAGCAAAATATGGTTGAATAATACCATAGAATACTGTCATACCAAAGAGTGAAGGAATGTATCTTGAAATGCTCGATCTTGGTGGCAGTGCTAATGTACCCAAACTCTCATGAGGGCTGTTTTGTCTTTACGTGTAGCAGTATGCAAAGTGTAATACATGGCTAAACACACAAGCCACACTGCTTCTTGTAAGTATGCTTGATAAGCATCCGGTGGGGACCTAGAAAAAAAATAAAGCATTAAATAACTGAAAATGGATTCACTCAACATAAAAAACAAAAATGAATTGCATGACAATAATGATTAAACAGTCCTACAACAGACAGGATGTTAACATATGCAAGAGCATAATTATCCTACTACAGGGCACCAGCATTCAGATATTGAAAAAATAAATGTGCTTCCATTTACTAACCTTTATACACACACAACCACTCATGCACGAACAACAGACACACGCAGAATTACAGTAAAATAAGCAAACACTTGCCTGAATGTTCAATAATGGTAATAGCAGACTCTCTCTCATCAGGAGGGAGCTTGGCATTCAGTCTTCTTACGTCATCATCTACCATCAAGGACACTAATGCCGGCAAGAACTTTGTCACAATCTGGGGATCTAGTTTTGGCTCCCTGAATACCTGGAAATTTCAATACGAACATTATAATCACTCTTGTTGCAAACAGATAGGGAAAGCATAAACAAAAATATAAAAAGATAATAAATAAACAGTATTGGGTAAGAAATTCAATATAAGGGTTTCAGCAAAAGATATATAAAAATGTAAAACACTGACTATTTTAACAAGAGGTTTTTCAGCTTAAAATATTGGTAAACAACAGCAGGTTACACTATGTTAGAAAATAATGAAAAGGCTATTCTAAGGATCACATCCTGTGTTTACTTGCCTGACTTTCAATCATATTCCCAGCTGTGAAGGCCTAGGGCTAACATTCTCAGCATTAGCACCAGGACTGCATTCTCCTGCAAAGGCAATGATATATATGGATAAATAGATAAATAAACAAAAATAATGGAAGTTACCAATCACCATTCAACTAAGTTTTTCTTATCAAAGATATATAAAAAATATTCTATATTCAGTTTATAGCTCATGCAATTGTGTAGAGACAGTCCTACATCAAAGTTTTCTTAAAAAATGCAGAAACTACACCACACTGATTAGGAAAATACTGAATAAAAGATGTACTCCATACCTTGCATTGCCTCATTGTTCATCAAGTGTTGCAACAACCGTATCACAGAGTTCGCTAAGAAGTTGATGCATATGGGTCACACAGTATCATCGACAAATCACCAAGTACTTGTTCTTGGCCTCGTCTAATGCTGTCTAAGAAGCCTTGAAGTTCTCGAGACCTAAATCACACAAAAAAATAAATATGTGTTCCAAAATTTTTCCTTCAAATATAATACCTTTTGTAATATTGGAAGATCGTACGAAATTCATCATAATTATGAATACATATTTTTCTACCACAATGCTTCCTATGATAACTTATTCTTTGAAAAAGAATATTCAAGGGAACTGTGTTAACAGGCCAGTATGTTGTTATTTGCTCATAAAAAAGACAATAAACAGAGATTGAGAAATATTTCACAAATTGTACACAACAATTGTTCTTCTTTTGAGTAACAGTTATTCTCATTATTCCCAAGGGAGGTAATCATCCCCTCCCTGAAGTCTGAAATTTGCATTAAATTCATGTAGGCTATAGGGAGTAAATAACTCTAAAGTTTCCCATAAATTTTCTCTTGCTTTTTCCAAATCTAAAATTCAGAAGACAACATAAATATGAACTTGTGTTTTACCTTTTGGCATCAACTTTGCCTTCCCTGATACACGCATCCAGACACCAGGTAATTTGTGACAAGGATCAACAGCAATAATATCATGGACTTCCTTGTCATGCAGAGCCATCAGCAATTCTGCTCGCAGAGAGCAGTAATGAATAAACCGAGTTCGTAAGAACAAGTTCTTAAAAATTGAAGAACCATGTCATAGAGCTTCACATTCTTGCAATCATGTGAACAAGCTTCTGTACCATCTCACCTTGTCGTCTAGCCTGAAAGAGAACACAAATCATTCTTACATTCCTACTTGTCTATGAAACTATATGTAGTCTCTTTCTTGTAACATGAAGACATTATACAATTTAAATTCCAAATCAAATACCTTAGGTGAAGGACTGAAGAATAAGTTATTCAGGTTCTCTACATTAAATAATGTATCTTCTTTGCTGTGATGTAGCCTGTCAGAAGTGGAGATACTTCATCACCAAACAAAGCCTGAGAATCTTTCCAGATCTGCCGCTTCACTTCCGTGTCACAAGCTTCGTATAATTCTTTGTCCCGCACCTATGTAATTTCAAAAGTTTCAGTGAAAACACAATATACTACTTAATAGTATTTAAAATAAAAATAAAAAAGAATCTGGAAATTAAGGAAAACAATAAATAGGTGATATAAGTAGACTACTAATCAATTCCTTGGTGACTAAGCTCTTGTGGAGCCATCTATGTCTATACAAAATTGATTAACTAAAATTACATTGGACATGGCCTGTACGAACATGCCATCCTTGTTTCAATGGGTTAATGACTGATGACCACCCTAAAGCCATTTATTCAAGAAGCTGAAAAGGAAAAAACAAATACAAATGTTAAGAACATAATGCACTCTCATAATTACCAAATCTTGAGGTATTTGTCTTCTACATGTGACATGTGCTTCAAAATGCACATGACAACTGGCCGCAGTGCTTTGATTTTGATGACTGGAAAACTTTTGGTAAGAAGTTCCTTCAGCTTACGATCTCTCTCCCTGCCTTCCCTCTTCCCAAGCTCACTAATCTGTGCAATCAACTTATCTCGCAATTCCTGTGAAAGAATGGCCACAATGTACAAGAAAATTCATGTCTTTACATCAAAATACTACAAGAAATCATGAGAATACCATGAAATTCCTTTTCATTATTATCAAAGTACCATCTCTTTGATTAATACAATATTATACTTAAAATGCACTATATACACATTTCAACTGAGACCAAACTTACCTCCATGATAGAGTTGTGAAAGTCAAGTCTTTTAACTCCATGAAGATCCAACAGATGCAGCATGGGCCTGAGAGATGGTAGGAGGATCCCATTTTCCACCTAATCACAATATGCATATTAATTAAACAGAATAATGAGGGAAAAAAATAATAAGGAATATAAGAAACAAAATAGCAGTAAAAAAAACAAACATCAACAATAGAAACAAATCATCATAGTAATAGTAGGGTGTAATAGTAAGAGTAGCATTATCATTAGTAGTAGTATAGTTGTAGTAGTAGTTGTAGCAGCTGTAGTGGTAGTACTAGTAGTAGTATAGTATACTAGTACTAGTACTAGTAGTAGTACTAGTACTAGTAACAGTAATAGTAGCAGTAGAAGTAGCAGAAGTAGTAAAAGTAACAGCAGTAGAAGTAGCCAGCAGTAGTAATACTAGTATTAGTTGTTGTAGTAGTAGTAGTAGTAATAACAACAATAAAAATAAAATTATATGACAATGACAAATATAATAATGATATGATAATGATAATGATAATGATAATGATAATATAATGAATTATAACGAAAATAATTACAAATTAAATAAATACATAAAATTAATAACAAGAACAGCAACAATTAATAATAATCATATAAAATATGTAACTAGACCCAAATTAGTATGCATAAATAATTCAGATTTATAACAACAAAATATAGCTCAACTAGCAATTTGACCTCTTTACCTGAAATTCTTCGATAGCTTTCAAGGGATCTGTGCAGTGTGTCAAGGACTCCTTGAGGTAAACTCCTCCAGGAATTCCTATTTCTTCTAATCCAAAGCCTGACATTGTTCAAGAGAATCTTCTCTGATCTGTGACGAGAGAATTTTAGATCTTTTGAATGCAATGCTAAACTGAACAAGGCTGGAGTGAAAATATGGGTTGATAGGGAGGCAAAAGTTTATGTTATCATGAGGGTTAAAATCATTTACATAAAATAATAAAACTTTTTGAATAACATATACTGTTGTCCATTCTAATACCATTTAATTTAAAGCAAATTCATAGAGTAAATTTGGCATAAAAGTCACAATATTGATGTTCAATGTATTCTGAAGTAATTGGAATAGTTAGAATACCATGACTTCTGTGCTGCATGCTCCAGTAATGGATGACAAACCTCCACTAAAAAAAAATACCTTTAACTGCAAATTTTTGTTCTCTGTTAGATTATAATCTTCAGAATCGACACAACACTGAAAATGAAACATTCCTCACAGTCGTTTTGTCAAGTCTTGAAAGTTACGGTGGAAAGTGCAAATGCTCATAAGGTTTGTGTAACGAATAGAATAAAACTATGAAAACACGTAAAAGTTCAACAAAAATAAAGGAATGCATAAAATACATGAAATAGGGAAATCATACATTGAAATTTTGCAAAATAGTTGTCTTCACAAGTAGGTAGTACTACATGAACTAGTTGAAAGATCGCAGGAATGATTAGTTAACCCACTATCGGTGGTATATTTTTAAGCCAAAAATAATAGTTTTCGGGCGGCTCCAAAATCAGCGCACGGGGCTGGCCCCGAATCTTATGCCATAGATGGAAGTGTCTTTATTTAAATCAAGGTAACCATTGCATCCACTCTTTACTGTAACCCTGATTGTTATACACTGTAAATTTTCCAAAACCAGTCCAAGCTCTAACATTCCAGAATGTATGTTGCGGAGGTTTGTTGCTATCTGCCTGGAGTGGGAGGGCTACAACAATCACATGACATTGCATCATTAGTCTATTATGATAGATTTTATTTTGTAGACTTTCCATTATAGACAGTAAGACTGAAGTAGAATCAGACAGAAGAGTCTATGAAATTCTTCCACACCTTTACCACTTAACTAGATATTCAGTTCAAATCAACGCTCGAACCTAGGACTGCCACCTCTCCCTCCCCAATGTAAATCTTGGACCGATCCTTATTTGTCAAAAACTCATCAATAAGTTGTAAACGCTATATCATGGAAAAATAACCAAGGAGAACCAAGTCCTATCTTATAAATCCAAAGTAACAAATATAACTAAAGTTCAGTCGAACTGAGGAATAAATGATCCTTATAGACGACTTTATATCTATCGATTGTGTGTCTTTTTCTTATATTCATAAAAATATTGCACTTACCATACTATACCAAATAAAATTCACTCATATCTCACTTACTTGTCACAATACAGGGGCAAAAAGCCCAGCAAAAATACAAATAGAAACAAACTACAAGTTATTCTTGTTTACAAACATATCCGATTGTTCGAATGTTTTCATGTGTCTATCAAGGATAAAATATTTTTTACAAAAAAAATATTTCTAATTTCTCAAATCAAAAATATTTATATATCAAGTGTACAATAAATGTAAATAATGAATCTATTTATTATGGTAATGCTAAAAAGTATATTACATCGTTGAATATTGCATGGAAACGAACAGTTGGGCTTGTTTGATGGTTCTAATTTGAAAATTGCGAAACATATAAAATGTACTCATATGCACATTAGTTGTATCACTGCGTACATAAAAACTTTAAATTAATATTGTGTACTAAACCTTAACGAAACAAAGTATTTTATCCTATTTGCTCTTGATATTTCATTTTCAGTATACTTGTACTAAGAATTATTATGGACATTAACATTATCATCATTACAATTACTGTAAGTGCTATGATATAGTTATCATTATCGTTATCATAAACATTGATGTTATTCTTATTATCATCATCATTATTACTAGAACTGTTATTATTATCATCATTATCATGATAGTTTTTTTTTAATCTTTTTTGAATAACTATTGCTATCATAACCATTATTATCACCATTATTATCATAATAATACTTGTAATTATTACTATAATAATTCTTGGTATTATCAATATGATTATTGTTATAATTCTTCATTATTACAATTATTTTCATAATTCTATTACTATCATCATTATCATTATTATCAATATTACAATTATTACTAATGTTGTTGTTATCATTATTATTCTTGCCATCATTACTGTTATTATAATTATCATTATTATAGTTACCAATATCATTATCACCATTACTGTTAGCATTATTATCATCATCATTATCATTGTTATCCTTCTCATTTTTATCATTGTTATTATTATGATTATAATCATTATTAATAGCATTATCATTATTATGATTATGATTATAATTATTATCATTATCATAATCATCATCATTGCCATTATTATCATAATCATCATTACCATTATCACAATTATTATCGCTATCATTACCATCAGTATGATCATCATTTTCATTATAATTATTATGATGATTACTATCACTACTACTAATATCATCATAATTGTTATCTATATGATTATCAGTATTATTATGATGATAAATATTATCAGTATTATTATTATTAACATTGTTATTAGCATAATGATTTATCAATATTACTATTTACTCACTATCATTATTTCTATTATAATCACACCCATCATTATTTTGATTATTGGTATCATTATCATTATTATTATTACTGTTATTAAATTATTATCATAAGTATGATGATTATTATTATGAATATCATTATGATTATTATTATGATTGTCATTATGATTATTATTATGATTATCATTATGATTATTATTAAGATTATCATTATGATTATTATTATGATTATCATTATGCTTATTATTATGATTATCATTATAATTATTATTGATATAATTATCATTATTGTTGTTGTTATTACAGTCATTATAATTATCTTTACTTTCTCAACATTATTACTATTATTGTTATCAGTATCTTTGTTATTATTGTTGATGTTGTCATCATTATTATCATCCTTATTATTATTATTATCATTACTATTAGTATCATTATCATTATTGTCACTAGCATTATTATCATTATCATTATCATCATTATTACTATTATCATCCTTATCATAATTTTGTTATCAGTCTCATTAGTATCATTACTATTATTTTGATGATGATGGTAATTATTATTATTGATGTTATTATTAGCATTATCATTACTGTTATTATAATAAGCGTTTTTGTTCTTGTAATCATCATTTTCGTTATTATTACTATCATCATTATCGATATGATTGTTATCATGAATATCAATAATGATAATGATAATGATGATGATAATAATAATAATAATAATAATAATAATAATAATAATAATAATATAATATAATATAATAATATAATAATAATAATAATAATGATAATGATAATAATGATAATAATAATGATAATAATGATAATAATGATAATAATGATAATAATGATAATAATAATAATAATAATGATAATAATGATAATAATGATGATAATAATAATAATAATAATAATAATAATAATAATAATAATAATAATAATAATAATAATAATAATAATAATAATAATAATAATGATAATAATAATAATAATGATAATAATGATAATAATAATGATAATAATAATGATGATGACAATAATAATAATAATGATAATAATAATGATAATGATAGTAATAATAACAATGATAATAATAATAATAATGATAATAATAATAATTATAATAATGATAATAATAATGATAATAATAATAATAATGATAATAATAAATAATGATAATAATAGTAATAATGATAATAATAATAATGATGATAATAATAATAAAAATGATAATAATAATAATAATAATGATAATAATAATAATAAATATAATAATAATAATGATAATAATAATAATAATGATGATGATGATGATGATGACAATAATGATAATGATAATAATAATTATGATAATGATAATAATAATGATGATGATGATGATGATGACAATAATAATAATGATAATAATAATTATGATAATGATAATTATAATGATAATAATGATAATAATAATAATGATGACGATAATAATAATAATAATGATAATAATAATAATAATAATAATAATAATAATAATAATAATAATAATAATAATAATAATAATAATAATAATAATGATGATAATAATGATAATAATGATAATAATAATTATTATTATAATAATAGTTATAATAACATCAACAATAATAATAACATTAATAATAATGATAATCATAATAGTAATAATAAAAAAAAATAATAAAAAATAATAATAACAATAATAATAATAATAATAATAACAGTAGATGGTAACTGATAGCCATAGCAATAATAACGATAACAAAAATGATGATAGTAATAGGATGCACTACCAATAATCATAATAATAGAGATGACGAAACTAGCGGTCGCATTAAATATTATAATAACAATGGCAGCGGTGATACGATTATTAGTAATAGTTTTGGTCACATTAATTGGGGCATTCGTATGATTGATAATTACAATAATCAGCCCTAACTTTACCACCGTGTGCGCAGTCTGTGTACTATACTTCCATGTTGAGTAGGAAAGGAGTATAGCGAGAGTGAATAAAGGAGTATAGCGAGAATGCATTGGGATAAATATCTTACATCAGTATTCAATATGCTTTATTATATATTGCATTGTAGAAAAGGGAATGATTCTTCGATATATTTAAAGGGTTTGGGAACGCACATTGTATAGCCTGTGCAGTATTTTTTTTTTTTTTTTTTTTTTTTTTACATTTTATTGATGCATTCAATGTTGGTGAGATCAAACAAAAGCATAATTGGAGGATCGTAGGGAAACAGAGCCAATATAACGTTCGAACAAGATGATCGGCTAGAATATCATTGATGGGGAAATTTTTGTCACAATAATGTAAAAGGAAATATAGAAACTTAAGTAAAGAATAATTGGCAGATAAACATTTGAAAACCGTGGAGGCAGATCATATGACTGTGGAAGATGGAGGATGTGACAACAGATGATATTAAATCGATCATCAGCATACTTCTTTTTAGAATACGGTATGTATCCAACATCAAATTAATATTCCGACTTCTGACCAGACAACTCTCCTCCTTAGATATCTCCATCTGTATATAAAAAAAGGTGGCCGCAAACATTGTGAATCAACTTATTCAATAGATGGGTATTTTTCAAAAGTACTAAACTTATTTAGTAATTCACAACAAGTGTGAATGGTGACTTCCTCTTTTCGCCATCCTCATCCCAGGGAGCCCCCCCCTCCTTGTCCCCCACCCTAATCCCTGTTTCGCACGTTGTAAATCACAGTTTGAAATGAATGTCATATCTCGGAGCCAATGTGGAAAACCAACATGAAACGGCCTTTCAAATCAAGAAACAAGATCGAACTTTTCAGGGTTTGGAGGACGACCGAAAACAAGAACAGCATCAAGTATGATAGTTAGATGAAGAGAAGTCGAATATTTGAGAGAGTCATTAACGGCTTTGTCACTCTCCCTTTCCCAAGCCGTGAGAATTTGAATCTTGACCTGAGGGAGCATCTCGTCAGCCTGTATGTCAAAATATTTTATCATAACAAAGAATTCTTGTTAATCTTGCGTCTCTCCGTAGCTACCTGCTCTCGGTTAGCGGACTTCAAAAATACAAAAAAATAATGGCAACGACCTTTAAATGGGAGATATATAAATCGGTGGAAACATGCCGGCTGGGAAACAAACACCGGACCCAATAAATATTCCTATGAATTACTTTAGTAATGAAAGATGATTTGTCTTCGGTAAATCAAACTTAGCACAATTGATTCTTTATAATTTCCAATAGATATGTTTTCATTCATAACAAGATGATATGATTATACTACCATACTTTAAAAGTACTTAATTAAAGGAACATACGCACATAAACCGTATAGGTGAAATACATTTCAGTAAACAAAAAATAAAAGGAATAAGATAAAACATTCATTGTATAAAACGTGTTGTTCTCCTTTGTATAGGAAATTGCCTGACATAATATTTAACGAAAATAAGCATAGATAAAAGCGGTAATGCAGTCCCACAGCCCCCAAACATTTTCCCTCTTCGCGGTCAGTTACGAAGCAGGTGTTGCCACAAGGATTTTCTTTTTAACTTTTTAAGATGTATTGGCCGAAAATTTGAATTTCCAGGCTACTGTCGTGTCTTCTTTTTTAAGCAAACGATATTATTTGTTGGTATATGTTTATCAAAACTATAAAGCAAGATCAATGTTGTTTTTGATGTATGGTATACCTTGTTTTCAATGGCTCTGAGTCTTTGAGTGAGGTGATTTACCCTGCTCAGCCTCGGGAAATAAGTGGCATTTAGGGACGAGGGCAGCAGAAGTTTCCATGCCGTTTTCCCAAGCTTGTGCAGTCTCATTCTTGGCAGCGGGGTGTTTGCACGTGCAATTAGAATCATTCGTTCTCTGATAGACGAATGGCGCGAGTTATGCTCACGTGACATTGGCGATTTAATTCAAATCCCGGGCTAACGAATTGATATATTGCAGTTGGAACACGCGGCCTTGAGGCAGAGGAAAAAAGAGTGATGGTTCAAAGGTAGAAATGATTTATGGAAGAAAATCGTCTTGTGACTGAACAATGAAACAGTGAAAACTATATGTATTTTCGTAAATGGTGACTGTCTAATTAATTTTACAAAGAATATCGCTATAAGATTTAAAAATTAAAATTCCCGCGCGGATCAGCTGGGTCACGATTGGTCGGTTCTGCTTGTCAGCGAGCCTCTGATTGGCCGTCCCTACTTGTCATCTTCTACCTGATTGGTCGCCTCCAAAAACACCAGAAGAGACACCGCCAAAAATGAAAGCAGAGATCTCACGTCCTGGAGATGAATTTTCTCAACAAAAAAGGTTAGTTTCAATTCGATGGCCTAAAAAAGTGTGCCTGATTGTATTTGAATGCAGAGCGACTGAGTGGTATATGTAAAAAAATATTCCAAGCGAGTAGAGCAGGTAAAATAGCGAACAATGAGACGAGGATCCTCCCGCCGCCCAGCTGATGGATGTCAACAAACTCGGCGCCGAAATTGGTCGACCAGCGAGAGGAACAAATTTTCTGTTTTTACCTCGTGGCGTCACCGTGGTTGGATAATGGACGTAGATGTTATGTCAGGGTACGTAGGAATATATCACTGGTCAATTAATGGTGGCTATACCATTCTCTTTAGAAGGCAAAGTGAAGAAAATGGAAGTTAAAGTATCGGGGTGGGATTCAAAAGTTAAGATCCATTTGGCGCAAAATACGGGTTTCCTCTTGACCACAATTTATTTATTTCTCGGACTTATTCGGATTATTCTCAAACGCTGGTTATCGTCAGAGACATATGTTTTCGTGTAATAACAGTACAGTGCGTTGTAAAGTTAGGGAGCTGAATAGTGATATTTCAGTATCTTGTAAATGGGCGGCAAACTTCGAGGGTTTTGTCTGCACAGTATTACTCGAAAATTGTGTGAATCAAGTCTATAATTACATATTACTACGTGATCGTAACAATAAGTGAACGTTGTGTAATGGAGGAATATATATTAGAACCAGTAATGTATCATAAGGGATGAATTTGATAAATGGGCTGATGCTGAATTATCTCTTGTAGCACTATCATCAAATCTTTCCTGTTAGCACTTTGAATATCAAGCTGAAGTATACTGTTATTTATGCTGTTACTGCCATAGAATGCATTCTAGTATTTCTATGAGTTTAGTATAGTCCTTGTATATAATGTATATAAAGGTGCTGTGAATGTTATATGTCTGCAGATTGCCATGATCAGGGGCAGGTTCTTATGATGTTCAGATAATTTTTACATAATAGTCTTGGATTTATTTTTTATTAGTAATTTGCATCCATAATAGTCTTGGATTTATTTTTTATTATTAGTAATTTGCATATACACTGCTTCAGTATTCTGTAAGTTCTTGAATCCTTCTCTTATTTTGATTTATAAATTTCAATCTAAGGTGGTTTTATAAACTTACCATGTAAACCACCTTGGAGTAAAGGCTGTGAGAATAAAAGACTTTAACAAAGGCAGCAGAGTAAAGAATCCATAGAAAGAATTTGTATGTGCAGCTTATTTTTGCTCATAGATAAAAAAACTGAAGATCAGTGAATTAAATTAAAACAAAGCCAGAAAAATTAGCTGGATTAATAGTAATGAGGAAAATTGGATGATGTTATTTGTAATGTAGAGTTTAAAAAATGGTTGTTATTGGGCTTTTTAAGAAGGGTGATTAGGAATAAGGAAATATATTTTTAAATCATTGCTCTCATAATAAAAGTAATGAAATATTTCTTTCATTTTCCCCAGAAAACGAAGTTATGATAAAGAAAACAGCAACAGTAGTATGAAGTGTAGCAAATGGAGTTTAGGTGGAGATGTTGGTACAGATCCTCCACTCCTGGCAGACATGGGCCTGTCTATTCTTCAGGATGAGGAGGAGATGACAGGACCTACACCTACTCCACCAGCCACTGAAGTCAACACAAGTAACCCTCCTCCAGCACCAAAGGTAAGGATAGCTGGTTCAGATCAGTGGTCGAGGTGTATGCAGATTCATTGGAAAGGTCTTGTTTTAGTTCCTTATATGTTAAACTGTATGTTGTATAACATTTTTTATAGCTAGATTGTAAATGTTTTATAATATTCATGCAAAAGTAGCTGCAGATATTCAAAGAAATATTTTTTCACAGGTATTACAACAGTCAAATCAGAATGTAGTCGGTCATGGTTCCTTTCTTCCTGATGATTTAGTTAATGAAGAAGAATTTTTTGTTTACAAACGAAGAAGAATAGATGCCATTGCAGGTGATGGTAAGTGAAGATTTATATATATTGTTCATCAAATATATATTTGCAGTTCAGTTATCTTTGCAAAAGATTTATCATTAAATAAAGAATCAATCTAAGCTTGGTCTTGCCAGAATTTACATGGTAGAGAGTTGTTAGCCTTTGTCTCCAAAAGTGTGGATGTTGATTATATATCACCAGTTTCAAGGGAATTTTGATAGAACACTACCAGTATAATTATTTGGAAAGCAATTATGTATGATATACAAGAGTTACTTATCGCACTATCTCTAAACATGTAATAATTTTGTACCATATTGCTTTAAATACTGATGTCACTTCTTTCTCTTAACAGACAAATTCAACCGCATGTCAGATGAATTAATCTTAGCAGTATTTCGATGGCTCCCAAAGTTTATGTTGGCAAGATGTGCACAGGTGTGCCGCCGATGGAAAAGGCTTGCTTTTGATGAATCTCTCTGGCGAAGACTTGATCTTGGTGGAAAGACCCTCAATCCTGGGGTGGTTGGCAGAGTCATTCTCAGAGGATCAAGTATACTTAGACTAGCAAAAGCAGAGGTAAATAAACTTGTCTACTTGTAATTTCTTGCTTTGAATATCAGTTGCGCAATATTTTTGTAATATATTTATGGGATGAACAATAATTTGTATATTTTTTCTTTTACACAGGTGGATGGTCCAATTTTTCACCACAGCTCCAATATCTTCCTAGTCTACCTCCAATAAGGAGTAAGCTACAATACTTAGATCTTAGTATGGCTGCAATAGAACCCCCTGGTGAGTTAGATAATTATATATATTTTTTTCTAAATATTGAATATATTGATGTATCTTTGTGAATGTTACTTACAGAAATCGTGAAGAGAAGGAATTTTGAAGTATGATTTTAAGATGAAAATGCCTTAATATTTGTTATTAATGTTATCTTTCAGCGCTTGAAGAGTTGTTGAGCGTTTGTTTTGATCTGAAGAAATTAAGCCTGGAGCATTGCACTCTCAACCAGACAATTTGCACACACATCGCCAACAACCATAACTTAGATACGCTTAATATGGCCATGTGCTATGGCTTGAACCACTCCTGTATTGTTAATATACTCACTAACTGTAAAAAGTAGGTTTTCATTAGTTTAAGCATGAAATGAATGATATTGAGAAAATATATGTATACATTTGTGTGACTTTATTTCCTTTGTGAGTCTGTTTTAACAGTAAACAATTTTTTCCAGATTGGTAAGTTTGAATCTAGCTTGGACTGGATTGTCTTCAGAGGATCTACGGGTAATATATGCGTCGCTTCCCAAAATCACTTGAACGGTTGAATATTTCTGGTTGCAGAAACACATTATCTGATACACGTAAGTATTTTAAAATAGTATGTTGATATATGCACATTTTGCTGTGTTGATTCTAGTTAAACATTATTAAAGTAAAATACTTTTTGTACTAGTTGGATTTTTTATATTTTGAATTAAGAAACATGAATATAGGAAATTTCACGTGTTCATTATATCTGTCATGTGCTAAAAAGAGTTCCTTCATTGCAATAATTTTGTTTGGATTGCAGATGTAAGATTGTTGGCAGAACAGTCACCTGGCTTGGTAGAATTAGATGTGAGTGATTGCACTCAGCTGACTGCTGCTTCTGTATCTACAATAATTAGTGAACTGCGTCACACAGAATACTTAGCCTTCTCACGTTGCTACACCATACAGCCAGATGCTTACCTGTAAGTTGTTTTGTAATGTATGAATTTAGACAAAATTGGGTAGGTTTAATGCACTCTTTTATAAAGGCTCAACTGTAAGAAAATTACCACTCACCTCCAAGATATGCAAGTATAGACATCAAATTGAATAACTGCTTCCTGATTACAAGCTACAAAATATGATCATGGTGATCAAATACATTAGGTTATTTCTTCAATGTGTAGGTAAGGTGAAAGTGTTCAATTTTCAGGGATCAAAGCATGTTCATTGACAACCTTTAAGATAAGGATGATATTTTCAGCAATAGCAGAGATCCTGAAATAAAAGGTCCATATAAGATACAAGATAGATTTTGGTCAGTTAATTAACCAATAAGAAATAATCTTAGGTTGAAGTTTTAAGAAAATTTCAATGATTGCATGTTATACAATATATTTTGTACAGGATTATATTGAAGGTAAATCTGTTGATTTTGATTACCTTCCAGACATGATTTTTTTTAAAGCCATATTTGTAGATGTTATTCAGATGTACTGTGTTTAGTTGTCTTGTTTTGTGTTTTTAAGTAGGAAACCTTTCCCTTGCTGTAGATAAAATGGCTACATCTTAAGTGATGCCACTGCCACAGGCAATAATGATAATAATAATAAAAGAAAATCCTGGGTGATGTCTTTTTTTGAAGGTAAAAAAAAGGAATTTATTATTGTCAACAGTGTTAACCTTCTGGTTTTCATTATTTTCAGGGAGCTGAAGTCCATGCCACATCTACTCTACTTGGATCTCTATGGCATACTGAATGAGAGTGCGCTCAGTACCTCTGCGACAAAGCCTGCCACACATACAAATTAACAAATATCTATTTTCTTCTGTGGCTCGGCCTACAGTGGGTATACGCAGGACGTCTGTTTGGGGGCTGAGAGTCAGAGATTAAGTTCATCCATGCAAGGATACAAAACCTTGTGTATGACAAGTCAGCTACAAGCATTTTCATGGACTTCCCAAAGACCTAACAAGTAGTTACGTAAGCACAAGTGCCTTATTTATTAATCCAAGATATTTGATAAATGTGATCTGAGTGAAACAGACACCAAGGCTTTTAACAAATATTTGCAATAAAACCTGCAGTAGAAAAAGACACTTGGGAGGTAAGTATGAAAAAAAAAATCTGAAATGCTCTATTGTAAATATCCGGCTAGTGTATTCCAGTGCAACGTGAATAAAACAAAACATGTGATGTATGAAGTGTGTGAATGTAAAAGAATGACAATGTTTTATACAGTGATGTGAATTATTCATTTAGAGAGGAACTTCTAGAAGTGTATGTATGTTATATTTTCATGTGGTGGTATTAAGGGATGCACATATCCCCTGTGCTTTACAATGCAAGGTTAATAATTTCTTTTAAAGCACTGCCAACAAATACGTCATACTGTACTTTTTGCGCTGATAAGTACCATACAGAAAGTTGTGAAAATTCTTAGCTATTTGGAGTGATGCTACAAAAAGAATAATGCCTGAATGGTCAAGCAATTGAATGTTTCATGTTTATTTTTTTTTCTCTATTGTTCCAGAAAAATATCTGACATTAAGGTATCCAAACCAGATATATATGTCACCATTTGTTGATAAATTTGAAGGAATGATTTCATGGTGTCATAGTTCATTGTTGAATGCTATTAAGTTTTTTTGTTCTTTATTGTTAATTACATCTTAGTGGTAACATTCACCCACAGAGTTGTTGCTCAATGTAGATTAATCAGTATGTGCCTGAGAAAACAAAGGACACTACAAAGAGATACCCATAAACTGTGTTCTGCATTCTCATCTGTGGTTCTTAGAATTCTTGTAGGTTTATACATACCCTCTTTAAAACTGAATTATTGTTTTCCATCTGTTATGAACCTTACTTTCTATAATATTATGAGCAGCATTGTTTATTATTGCAGTGATTAAATATAAATGAATTGTCCATAGTCATTAATATTTGATTTTTATAGGCTTTATCACGAGAAGATTGACAAGGGTAAAGATGTCATTACATGATTTATTACAATTTTCTTTTGAAATGATTGTGATCAAGTGGAGGACACTATGTATTGAAAAAGATAGCACCAAGACATTTGTTCAGGATAGCAATAAGGGATGTATTATAGGAAACAAAATTTATATCATAACAAAATTATATCAGTAGATAGTAGAATTCCTGCATTATAATTTTATGTAGTGAAAATTTTGTTAGTTGTATAAACCATCTTATCTGTGATAGAATTCTTTTATGCCACAGTTCCATGTTATCATTATAAGAGTTACTTGCTCTATTGTAAGGGACAAACTTGGTGAAGAAGCATTAAGTATGGATTTGTTTATTTTAATTTACAAAGTAAATATAATTTATAATGATTACTTAAAAAACAGCCAATGCATTGTTTATTTAGCTCAATTTTTATTACATCTCACCAAGCATTACTATTTTTGTTAATAAATTTGATCTTTTGTTTCTAATTATTTTGTGCATGTTTTTCATGCAGCTTCACTGAGAATGAACATTTGTAGAGTTTACATTTAGTTTGGATTTTTGTTAGAATTTCCGTGAATTTCATTGTTAAAACTAAATTTATAAGATTGGTTAATCAATACTTGGAAATGATAAATAATTGTATGATGTAAATGGGTAGTAAATACTAGATTAAAAGTGTGTTTATAATTTTAGTTTTATTACTGGACATCCATGCAAAATCCCACTCCTCATAGTCTTTTTCACTACTACACCTTTCTATAGTGCTACATGTCTTAACATTTATTTTGCTTGTGTAATCATGAAACATTAACCATGTCACTAATTTGTATTTGCTGTTGATGTTCACACAGTTGAACTATATTTTGTTTGGAACAAAAAAAAAAAAATACATTATGCATAGGTGAGACAAGTTCTATAATTGCATTATATATATATATAACATTTATAGAAATGCAGGGTCAATGAAATCATAGATCTTTATATTTGATTATTATTATTTAGCAGTAGGGCCACAACAAATCATAACAACATGGCATACCTACATGGTAAGGCCACACTAATATATACACACATTAGATACATAGATCAGTTCATGCATTGCAGATAGGATACACTGGATTCTTCTCTTCCTATATATTTGTGCAGTTAATTATTCCTTATAGTTACAATTTCTGCATACAGGTATCTTTGCAGTTTATACTCAATAAAGTCCATTGTAGAGGAGTATACAAATTTGTACAACATAACCTCAATAGCGCCATAAAGTATGAAATAATTGGTCACATAATTTCTAATTAAGATTAACCATCTCAACTCTCTGAATATGTTCTAATATCCTTGAGGACAATCCATGCTCTATTTTATGTAATAGACATTTGCATCGATAGGTATTATGTACTTATACCTGATTACTAGACAGTTCCAATAAATATATATGCAGTTTATTAAACTACCTTAGCCATGCATTTTTACTTTGTTACTGAAATTCAAGTACAGTGAAATATTTTACTAGATATATTCATATTCACTTAATGTTTATCAGAATGTGAACTTATTTTACATTTTAAGCTATTGGTAAATTATTACATTTTTTGCATATATACCTAAAAGATCCCAGATTTCAGTTAAGTAAATAAGGTTTTAAATTAAGTACAACATAACTTTGCATATGTATATTGACATGGTGCTAACCCTTTTGGCTATGCATAGTAGCATTGTATTCATGTATGGAAATTCTGCTCACAAAAAGGACTGGTATGAACAAGGAAATCAGCCATTGTGCAAAAGAATGACACAAAAATTCAAACCAATATATTAAAACAAAAATCAGATTGAAAGTTTACTACACTCTGCATCTTTTCATAGTAACATTTTGAAGTACAGGAAAGCCTAAAATCAGGTATTTCTGAGTCCAAATTCTTACATTTTTATGATGGACAAATGCAAAATAATTATTATTTTAGTGTATCTATATTCATTTATGGCACTATTATTATGAGAAAAGTATAACATTGATTATCATACAATTAGTGACACTCAATAGCAGTTATTGCTTTAACCTTGTGGCACTTCACTAAGTGAAAAGAGACTAGTTATTTCCTAATCTTTTCTTTACCATACTTAAAATATCAATATATACACATATATTTCAACATTCACAGGGTAATGTGCTGGGTGACAACTCTATAGGAATACATTTCAGAATTTCATGCGTGTGTTGTACAAGAACACCAACTAACATTACAGTGATGCCAGTATTAAAAAATAAGCCCATTTTTCTAGGAACTAACACTATAAGAAGGACTTTAAAATGCCAAGAAGTTTGTGTCATGTACTGATTGAATGACTATTTTGCAATATATTTCTAGTAAAATTTATTGTGCCTAATATGCTACGTATCTTACAATTCATATTTCATTCAGCATCTTTTCTCATTCTAACTTAAACAGAACATAAACAAGAATGAACTTTATTAGCTTAATTTTCAGATCTTTTATTAAATTAACTTATATTACTGAACACTTAGATATAAGGCCTCAATCGATGGACTTAGTCTTTTGTGAAGGTATATTATAAGACACTTTATTCTGAATTTAGAAAGAGGGAAAAGGGGAAACAATTGAAAGAGAGAAAAGACAGAAAAACAATCCCATTCATGTCAAGCACAGCAAATACCTACTGTGGGTTTTGGTTAGCATTTGTGCCCATTCCTCAAATATTTTAAAGGTTCATGCACAAACTTGCTTTAAAAAATTATTCTATACTACATTTTCAAACTTTCAAAATGGATTCTACTTGAATTTTATTTTCGGAAATAAATAACCCTGGAATGTAACAGTGTCAAATGGTTAATATTATTGCTACTTATATTCAACATTTGACTTCTAAATTCTATGTATTAGCATATCATGCAGATTAACAGTCAATAATATATATATAGTATATACTGTATATATTTAGTTCTTTTAATCCATCACATGTGCATATTGGCAAAGTACCTATCTAATCCTAGCTTAAATTCACTCACACTCTTTGCAAACTGCCATTCTATGTTATCACAAATACAGCTTTCATAACAAGTTAAGATAATTGTTAGAGTAAGTACTTCACTTTGCAAAATGAATACATGCTTAACTGAACAAGTGCACGTACTCATTTCATCATTCTTCAATTTTAAATACAATCCTGTTTAACAAGATACTAAAGTAATATGCAATTATCATCAGTGATACATCTTTTTCCTATCAAATGGATAAGAGTATAAGCAAGCTTATTTTCAGTTACTAACATTAGCCTAACTAGTTTATTGAATCTTGCTGTCCTATCTTTACTCCAGTTATTTTGAAACTCTTTCCAAGACATACTTTTTTACGTGAAAAGTATTCATTGCAAGATTCTTTTACCTAATTCCATCTGGATTAAACCAAGGTCTGTATCTAAATCAAGAAAATAAGGCAAGAGATACTTTGTACATTAGATCAGAAAAAAAACTCAGAGCACGAGAGCATATAGATAAAAAATACCCAAATCAAAAATATGAAAAAAAATTGGCATTTTATTGTGTGTTTATTCAGCTTCCATAGATTCTAGCATCTTTAAGCACAATCCAGTATAAAAAAAATGAGGCTTAACTCATTGGCACCAGGCACATGTATTATTCACCATAATTTGTTTAGTGAATTTTGTTTACATATTGATAGCTCCGCAAGTGCTCAGATACCACGAAATCAAATAGTAGGCCCTATATGACCTTAACTAATTTCCCCATTCCTTGAATTTTTAGGATTTTTTTTCTAATGCTATTATATCAATACTTAATATTATCATTGACAGTGTGAATATTGTAATGTTAAAAATACTAACAGCAATAAGAAAAAAAAGTACCTTTCCCAATATCAAGAAAAATGATAAACAAAAGATGAGTAGGATTTAATTTGGCTTCTTGGTGACTAAGCTCTTGTGGAGCCATCTACGTTTAGACAAAATCAGTAAAATCGTGGTAGACATGGCATGGCAACAATGGGTTAAATTCAAAAGGCTAATACTTAAGTCAGGGTCTGGAAGGTAATCCTTAGGTTTTATAGAGCAACAATCTAATGGTGTTATTTTGTTTATCTTGCCATTAGTATTAACTTCATAAATTTATCTCATACAGCATAAGTTTCCGATCAATCTTGTAAATATTTAGCAAAATGTAAAAAGTAATATTTTCTCACTCAATATAGCAAAACTGAAGGACAAAATAACGTAAAAAATACTCATTCACACATTTTAAAAGCTAACATTATCATTTCATTTAATGGAATAAGTCTCTCTCTTTTTAAAGCTTAACGTCATAAAATATGATAAAGGATGGATTAACTTTCCATTACCTTTGAGATTTTAATAGCATGCTAACAATATCAATAAAAGTTAACAAGAAATACATATTACCATGCTATTTCTAGGTCAATTAATGGTTACATTTTAATCATTACCAACAAAGTTTTCATACTCTCTCAACAAATTAACTTATCTTAATACCCTTGATGAATTTCTTTCTTCAGTAGACTGGCACTTGTTAAAACTATAAATATTTCATATTGCTAAATATGTTTCTTCATCAGTCAGTCTAGAATCAATCAAAAATATGAAACTGACTGAGCATCAAGACCTGATTAATGGAAGACGTGATGCTTCAGCTTAATAATGAATAAAAAAGGGAAAATCTACTAGTGTTGTGTTTAGAAAAAAAAGGAAGAAAACGAAAAAGACTATGCTCTTAAGTTAGTAATGATCCTCAAAATATACACAATAATAGTTAAAAACTTGTGTTCGACAGCCGAACTTATCACAATTTGTTGAACATTTTAAAAATTTCACGTGGGAGAGAACTTAAAAGCAACACAGCCCACATCTTAGTCAAACAAACATTCTAGTCCAAAATATAAACATCGAAAAAACAAACCATGTATGCTGTTATCCTGATGTACTAATAAGGTGATTTTATAAATATCAACTATATTTCATATTTCCTCACTGAAAAATATGTATGCCTCATACTTTTTCACATGTCCATATTGCACATAACTCTAATCTGTAATATTACTTACAGTAAAATAACATTTGAATTAACAAATAATTCAACTTTAGATTACATAATCTATACTCCTATGTTAGCAATGCCTCCCGATTTCTTTTATTTTACTATCTTATTTACTATTTTTGGGGGGTGAGTGTGGGAAAATCTACACTATTTCAAGAAGTTCTGCATTGTTCATCTGTTTATCAATATGGTATTATGATAAAATAGTCAAAAACTCAGCTGCATTAAGATCTCTCTTCATCACAGTTATGTCATCAAAATAATTAAAAGTTACTGGTCTCTTTTTGGACTGGCTATATCAACATTTTTGCCTGGGAAGATTTATAACCTTCAGCCATTTCATGAAACAAATGCAATTCTTACTTATTTGTGTCAAAATATATACATCTCATATCTCTTTACATTATCCATATTGGCACTTCCATTTAGTACTTGCCCAGAAAACATTTCAGCTAGAAATGTTTGGTTTGGATCCCTGTACATCACTACAGTCCTTAGCAACATCATGAATTTTCACATGGCTCTGGTTTAAGATGACTTTTGATTTGCATTACCATTTACATATACATAGTAAATAATACCACTCCTGTTTTTCCATGCACTTCCTGAACATACTTCGAAGCTAAAATTTCAATTGTATTTCATGTCCTTTCCTCTCAATTCCCTGTCATCAACAGTAAAATACACCATAGTGAATATGTTGACAGAAAGGTCTATATCAGGCTAAAAAATAAGGATTTTCTCCAAAATATACAAAGCACATTTCTTCATCGCACTCACATTCCATCACAACTTGTGTCCTATGGTCATACATTCTCTCTCTTTAACGTCCACCAGCTTACATCATGCTGCAGCAAGACTGAGTGTCTACCCTATGACCTCTGCTGGGTCTCCACAAACTTGCGCGGGGTAAGCGACGGGGAGGGAGGTGGTCTGTAGGTTACAGTGTCTACTCTGACAGAGGAGGCTGTGAATTCTGGATTCCTGCCATGTGACCTGGAATCATACTCTGGTGTGGAGAGTGAATAAGTACTGGAAGCTGGGGCCAGTGTGTAAGAGTTTTGGGAAGCTCGCGACATGGCCCGCTGCTTCTTAAGGTCTGCTAGAGTGCCAGGAAAACGGGTTGACAGTAACAGTAACATGGATATCTATTTTACTGCCCCCTTCTCCACTGTGAGTGACCATCCCACTCCCATTTACATTTCCACCACTAACAGTCCCAGTTGTAGCTATGATGTCTGGTCTTGAGGTAGAAGAGCTCCGTGGTGGTGGAACAGGTGGGGTTGACACCAACTCTTCTACTTTCTCTTTTTCTTGGCTGTTGGTTTCCCTTCTGTCTCCACCATTTAGTGAACTACTGCCACTGCTGGATCTTGTCACTAACTCCTTTTCTTTCTTTACAACCACAGCTGCAATGAAAATAAACATTGTACACTTACTTTAAATTAAAAGAAAATGTCGCATCTCTAATTTAACTTATCAAGGCAATTGACACTTGCTATATCAAAACGATGTTGAACTGATTCTTCCCATCTGAATGTTCAGACTAAAAATCAATGTTCCCAAGATTGATCAGAATCCACAGTAAACCTTAGGCCTTATATCAAGATGTATAAGAACCAATCTCAATAACTCATTATAAAAAAACATCAAATATCCCTTTATTCATTTAATTTTTTTTTCCAAGTCCCTCCTGGAAAGGGTACTGAAATTACGATTCACAATCATAAATCCTTAATTTCCTCATACTTCTAATACCACCCTCAATATAAGGTTTCATTATCATCTTAATATTTAACATGTATCACTGTTTTAAAATCTATGCATCAAATATCATAAATATCCAACAGAAAACTGAACATCTCATACCCCAGAATCCAAAAAAATGCAAACCTCTAAAATCGTAGAATCACTTATCAACAATGTTCACTGTCCTTTACCCATTACTCACCAGGTGGGGGTAGCGCTCGGTTTTCCTCCTCTTCGTGGATAGTACTCTCCTTCCCTGTATCTTCTTTCTCCTTCTCCTTGTTCTCCTTCTTTAATTCCTCCTCTTCCTCTTCCACCAAAAAGTTCTCCCTGAAAGTGACAAAAAGAAATAAGCATTTATATCACAATAATCAATTACAAAACACAATTGCATCCCATAAACACAAGCAAACAAGGAAAAATTTTGAAATAATGAATTTCATTACTTTGTAGCATTGTTGTTGTTGTTGATGTTATTCGCAGGAATTACAGCTGGGAATGTGGTTAAAACTGCTGTGTCTCCACGCTCCCTTACAGCACGAAGTCCTCCAAGAGCTGGTGAATCCTCCTGCTGTGGGATAATAATGAATTATGTATATATATGAAATATGTATATATATGTATATGGGCAGAACAACAAATAATATCTATCTATCTATCTATATCTATACATATACATATATAATATATATATGAATATATATATATATATATATATATATATATATATATATATATATATATATATATTTAAGTATATATATATTTTATATATATATATATATATATATATATAAATATATATATATATATATATATATATATATATATATTTTATATATTATATATATATATATGTATATATATATATATATATATATATATATATATATATATTATAATATATAATATATATAATATATATAATATTATAATACATATAACATATATAATATATAAACATATATGATATAATAACTATATGATATATATAACATATATGATATATATAACATATATGATATATAACATATATGATATATATAACATATATGATATATATAACATATATGATATATATAACATATATGATATATAACATATATGATATATATAACATATATGATATATATAACATATATGATATATATAACATATATGATGCAGACCATGAAATAAACATACATTTAATGATTAAGTCTACAATCAAAGCATTTTTAAAAATAATCATAATAATAAAATAAAATCTAATTATAGCCAAAATATCCTTCTCAAAAACATTTCTGTAACTTACCAAAGGTTTTTTCTTGTTCTCAAGCTGGAGACGAATTCTAGCTTCCTCTTGGGCTTCTTTCTTTGGTGTTAAGGTCTTCTCGCGAATAGATGTTCGGCGAACAGACTGTGTTCTCGTGTTCGAATGGGCTCGTCGAACCTGTGAGGGTTGGTGACATTTATATCTGATTTGTGAATTACACGTCTAAAATTGGTTAGCAAATAAAAAAGAAAAAAAATCAATCCATGCTAGAAATTAATTAAAAAACCAAAAAACCAACCATCATGATGTAAACTAAAGATACACAATACAATTACTATGAGCAATGAATAACAAAATTTTCAATGATTCCTGCACCTAACTAAATCAAAAGATAAATATCAACTTACCCTTCTAGTCTGCTCATGAAGTCTCTTTGTTTCCTGTTCATTAATTAGCTGCATAATTCTTTCTCTAAGTTCCGCATCTTCACAGATATCTGAAAGATTTTTTTTCATTTAAAAACTTATCTGTGACATATCATACTTACCCCTCAGAATACAGATGTATCATTAATATTGAATTACTATAGATGATATTATAAAGACAAACTATTTTTAAGTTTTAAAAAATGAATAACTTAAATAACTAATCTACAAACTACAATATTTCAAACAACACAGAAATCTATAACAGACAAATAACAATCAATTTCCCAACCCAAAATAACTTACCATATGGAGTTTCCTGGTTTTTGGTCCTTGCATGCAGGTTTGCCCCGTGCTGCATCAGCAGCTCCAACACATCCGGCTATAAGATGTTAAATCATGGTAACATTAATAGTGGTACTGATGACTAACAGAAAAGTAGCTGTATCACAGGCAGATTTATCTTGATATCTGTTGGTTCACTCATGGGTTTAAAATGATTCATGGAAATGGTAAGAGACTGAATTCCTAAAATACAATCATAAGCTATATGAGGGGTAAGCTATCTGCACACAAAGAAACCACTGGATAAAGTTACCTGAACTCAAAGATGCAGGAGCTAAAGAAACCTCATCATTGGGACTAAAAACATATTTGGCATAGAATGTAATTATATATATAGCCTATACAGAAAATCTAGAAGGAGCTGCTAGCACTGCTATATAAGGAAATGTAAACAAAATGCCTGTGAGCATGTCAGTGAGCTATTATCATACAACATTAAAACTTAATGGGAAATTAAGCTGGCTGATCTTTCTTATAAGACCTAGAGAATCTGGCATATCATTCTAAATCTGTAAATACCACATATTCTTCAAGCTTAGTACATCTGCATCAACATAAAAGAATGCAGCTATTA
Organism: Penaeus vannamei; assembly: GCF_003789085.1. Lineage (NCBI taxonomy): Eukaryota > Metazoa > Arthropoda > Malacostraca > Decapoda > Penaeidae > Penaeus > Penaeus vannamei. The sequence goes on along the minus strand of NW_020871676.1, from coordinate 74,678 downwards.
AAGAACTCAGGTAAATCATATATCTACAGTCTATTATATAGTCTAAAGAGTTTGTAGTAGTAAAAAAATATCCTTTCAAACTTGGAAAATGCTACCTGTCACAGTGACCTCTTCCACATGGCTGGTTAGAAAAACAGAGAAAGAGCATAAGGAATAACATTGGTCACTTTGACATATCTTTAGTAATGAAATCTGAAACTAAAACAAACAAAAGTAAATATTTCAATACCACAAACACAAGACATCCCCACCCCACACAATGCAAATGCACCCACACATTAAAAAATCAAACAAACAAGCAAAATCACACACATACACAAAACCACACAACACAGAACTCTTAGACTGAATATGAAATCTTGTTATTGAAACAACTCATCTGGCAAAGAGAAAGTGTCACAGTTCAGCTCACTTTCATGTATGGATGTGCGAGTGAGATTTTATACATAATATAATCATAAATATACATACATACCTATATATATATATATTATATATATATATATATATATATATATATATATATATATACATATATATATATATACATATATATAAATATAAATATACATATACATAAATGTATATATTATGAATATACAAATATAAATATAAGTATATATATATATATATATATATATATATTATATATATATATATATAAATTATATATATATTATATATATATTTATATATATATATATATATTATATATATATACATATTACAACTGCACTAGTTAAATCTTAAGCATAATATATTGCTCAACAAAAAACAGAAAAAAAGGACTTTCTACTATTTTTAAATGGTTGGCCAAGCATAACAAGTTACTCCCATCCTGAACCCATGAGGTGAATAAATAAATAACTGGAGAAGTTATTAGTGTCATCATGTGCTTGCTGGAAACATTCCCTCTTATCAACTACTTACCTGAAATGGTAATGTCACTTCTTAAAATACCAGGTGAAAATTTAAAGAAATTAACAAGCACTGTTACACTGCTACTTGCAGAAATAAAAACAAAATGAAAATTAGTGAATATGTCTTCTTGTGAAACATCTAGTTTCACATGGCAGGAAAGACAAATCTATTTGACAAATTCAGAAAAACAAATAACCCAACCTAAAGCAAATTTTTGATTAATCAAACTCATGTCAAATCCCAGATCTAGGAGCTAAGATGATGAATCAAATGAGCACTTACATGTCCCAACAAGCTGCTGCATGGAGAGGAGACCAATCATCATGATCCCTTACTTCCGTGGGTACATTCTGACTCAGCAGGTATTCCACCACTCTGACGTAGCCATTGGCCGCAGCTATGTGAAGCTGATGATGAAATAAGGAAGAATCACAATAAGCAAAACTTCTAAAGGATATAAGTGGATCTTAAGTTATTGGGGCTCATTGTTATAGATAGAATATGTATATTTTTGCCCATTGATTATAAGAGCTAATACACATAAGCAGGTATGGAAATCAATCTCATAATATAAAATCTTAATTTATCTATATGATATGGAAAAATTTATATCTACTTACAGGAGTAGCGCCCTGATGATCACGGTACATCAAGCTTTCACCCCTAGCCTTCATTTCTTTTAAATCATTTAACATCTGAGATTCTGTAGCTGAACGAGTCTCATCAATGAGTCGCTGAGTAACACCACGTCGAGCCATCTCGCTTTCTATGTAATCGAGCGTTGCATCGTCTTCACATATATCGTATGGCATATTACCATCTGCATTTACAGCCAGAAGATTTGCACCCCTAGGATGAAAATAACAAGTTTAGAAAAATGCAATACCGAATTAATCAATAGTGAATGCAATCATAATGCATGCACAATAAAGACAATAGACACTTGCTTTGCAATGAGGAACTTGGCAAGGTGAAGATGGTCCACAAGTGGCTGCTGCATGGAGTGGTGTCCACTTCTCGAGTCTTGTGGCATTGACATTAGCCCCATGGTGGACAGCAGGATCAATTTTCCTCAGAATCATCAATACAACAATGATGCAAAGCGGTTAGTCCATCCTATTTAGTAGAGTCTGGATCCACATTTGCTTCCAGCAGTGCCTGCACTGTTAAAGAAAAGAAAATTATCAGGACAGAGCTCTAATGAAAAATCATGATACTGGGATGAGGCCTTCTGATACAAAACCTAAACAGTGACAGCATTCATGCTTTCTTTTTCTGAAAATGAGAGCACACACATAGACTTAAGGGCATACCATAAATCTTATTTCGTTGGTTAAATATTTTTTTCTTACTCTGATTATTTTCGAATCATTTCATTATTCGAATTGCATACACCCTTGCTATATTGTCCCATCTTCAAACAGATTAATGGATATGCAATTAATATTTTTTTATGAAGGAAAACAATATTGGTAAAACACATGTTCTGAAAATCTAAAAAAATTCTGATAACTTTGCCTCACATCAGCTGATCAACAGCACAGCAGCAAAGGGACAATACTGACACATTTCAAGTAAGGAGAATCAATATGGAAAAGTAAGAAATACATCAAAAGACAAGCATGTACTCTTCCAAGCTGTACTAAAAATGATGCATAACAGAATATATCTAAGGTTTAGAATTTATTTATTATTCATCTATTTTTTTCTTTATCTATTTGATCTTTAAGAGAAAAGTGTGTAAAAGAATAACTAATTGAGATGTATGCTTGCCTGACATTCTGGAAAAAGTAATTTTAAAATCTGTTAAAAAGTTTCTGATTAACACTAATGAATAGTGATAAAACACAACAATTTCAATGTGATAGTTTGACAACTAATTACGTGATAAAGTACACATATCTGGGATGATGAACAATGGACTGACTAAACAATAACAACTGATCATAATCAATAAAAAAATAGTTAAAGTAGTAGGAATAACAGATTATAAGAACAATCATCATCATCATGAGCACTTTCTTCCTAGCTCCTGTCTACAATCTTTTTCTCTCGTGGTGCAGGTGTGCATCTTTATATCTGCAAGGGTCTGTTAAAAAGTCTGACATGTTACAGCAACAAGCTTGGACAGACCAAAATTTACTAGTGCATGTAGGGAAACTGTATGCACATTTCACCAAGACAGTGGAAAACAAAGAAGTTTATGCTATCTTCCCTAGTTCCTATCAGCTATCAGTCTTTTCTCTTCCTCACCACCACTACCTGAGCCAAATGGTTAGATCCTACAACAGAGTGGAAGGCAGATAGAAGTTTTCAGCCGTCTAGACTAAGAGCACTGTACTCCATCCATTAAGCTCCTGAAGTCATGATCTGACACAAATGCGTTTTAATAAATGTAAAACAAAACGGTATGAAGGAATACATAGGAACACATATTCTGAGGATAAGTCTCAACTATTGGGGATGGGAGGTGCTGTGTGATAGCTCACACCAAGTTATCATTAACTCATTGGGAAGAATGCAGAGGACCATCCCATCCCTGTTAAGTACACACTGGGTACACTGATTGAGGTATTTCCCATTCAAGGAGCACCTAGTATTGAACACTACCAGACATGAGTATGGTGAACATCAACATCCTGGCAACTGGTGAAGCAACAAACTATATAAACAATAAAAAACACTGGCCCTAACCCCTAAATGGAGTTTAGCAGACAGAAAATAAAGATCAAAAGAAAGAAATGCACAGGGATGTTAATCATATAAAACATTCCTCAAATAAGTCCCAAAAGGATATGAGGAAGAGTATTCCTAGTCAAGAAATGTGATTCCATAAATATCCATCTGTTGCTAAACCAAAGCAGCAGCATATAAAAACAGGGGAAAGCTTAACTGGGGTTATATAGGCACCTGATGCTAACAATAAGTAAATCAGGTCCTTAATCATATTGATGAAGCTGAGGCAATGCCTTGCTACACTGGCTATGTCTTGATTCTCTTGAAGTATCTGCAATGGTCCATGAACAAACTGTATGGGTCCACTGGCCAAGATCAATAGATCAGAGTGCTAGGAGAGTCAAAGCAAAAAGCCCACACCTGATGAGTAATGTAAGTATGTTACATGATGTCCAATTCACTAATCCTTTTTAATATCATGGAAATGTGAGAAGAGGAACACTACCACCAGGGGTCTGGCTACACCAACAGGCCAGCTGTTGGCATCACATCTGAAGCAAAAATCAACTACAACCTTAGGCTCCACACGTCCTAAATATATAAATCTAACAACAAACCTGATGGAGTGCAAGAGAACTGGGAACAACAAAGCCCAGCCGAAAAGAATTGCCAAGAACACTGTCACATGAAGGATAGTCATTGAGGAAGGATTTTCCATGAACCGTATGATGCACGCAAGAAACGTGCTATGTCTTGAAGGGCAATGACGTAAGAGTGAAGTGCAAGAGATTGACCTAATGTCAGCAGAGGAAATACACCCATGTAAATATAAGGATGTCATAAAACTCATCATTGACCCACCTTGTAGGATCATCCTAAAGAACAAGGAAAGGAAAAAAAAAGTGCAACATTGACAGCATTCCACAAAGAACTATAACAAAAATGTGTCCTTAAGAAGCTCCTCAGCTTGTTAACCAACTGTGACATGAGGGTAGTCTATGGTGACATGTAGTAAGAGAATTACTTCATTGTCTACGGTCTTGATAAAATGCACTATGCATTATATTCACCTGTCATATTTCACTTTTGGTCAGTCAATACTAAGTTTGGATGTCCCAGGATTTTGTGTTTAACCTCAAGGACTGGTATAACTTCTTTTTTATCAATTAGGTTTTAATTTATCTGTTGAAACTACTGTTATGTCTTTCCTGTATATTTGACCCAAAGCAAGGGGTAAAAGTCCATTGTCATATTAGCCTAGTGGACCTTTGCCTATTTTGCTATTGTTTAACTTTGGTCCATGGATTACACTAACTAAAAAAAGCAAACTTCACACATTTATCCTTTACAACTGGAAACTTTGGTATAAAAAATTGCCGACCTGATATGAATAAGGTATAAACATACAAATATATTTATTTAGACACCTAAAAACAGATATATAGTCTATAAAACCAAATTAAAGGGATTTTTAAAAACTGACTGTGACATAAGACAGGTAAACGTTTGCATCAGGACTGCACCATCAGTGGATAAGTCCTCAACCTGAACAAAAGATTGCCTGAACCCCATCCCAAATGCACAAACTACTGCACAGATTTTTGTGTGAACAAAACTACCCTATTCCAGGGGCTTCACCACAGACCCCTTGCTAACTGTCATTATGTTTGAAACAGTTGGCAAGTAAAAGAAAAACTGAAAAGGACAGTATCTTATACTTGAAAACAATTAGCAAATAAATGCTTAACAGAAAAAAAGAAGAGAAAAATAATAACAAAAAAAAAAGCCTGAAAAGAATATACTGAATTTCCTAACATGCACTGTACAGATGATGTCATTTAACATGAGAATCACACGCGCACACACACACACACACACAAACACAAGCTAGCTAGCTAGCTAGCTCTCTCTCTCTCTCTCTCTCTCTCTCCTCTCTCTCTCTCTCTCTCTTCTCTCTCTCTCCTCCTCTCTCTCTCTCTCTCTCCTTCTCTCTTCTCCTCTCTCTCTCTCTCTCTCACACACACACACACACACACACACACCACACACACACACACACACACACACAAACACACACACACACACACACACACACAACACAACACAACAACAAATAAAAAAAAAGTTACTACAATTGATAACAGCATTGGTCTGGTTTTGAAATCCACAGATGTTGATAAGCAAAAAGAAGTAACGGCATGAGAGCACAAGTGTGACAGCACATTACATTGTTGTATATGGCTTTGTTACAATCCAGAGCATACAATGGTAGGAGAAGAGGAGTTAAATGTTAAAAGAAAGAAAATGTAAAAAATATCATAATTTCCCTAGTTCTACAAATGTCTGTACAATAAACATAACTGTTGGTAGAAAAATAAGTAAAGCAGTATCAACACAGAAATAGCAAAAACTGTAAATTTCTATTGACTCTATAAAAATATATATATATAAAAATTGCACACAGACAGATATCACAAGGTAACATTGTACAAGTGTCTATAACAGCTGATCTGGTTTGTATATCCAACTGCTGAACATAACTGGGACAAAGGGGTTGGGATATAAAAGATATTTTTTTGTAAAAACTTACAAAAAAGGGAGGGGAAGGGTGGGAGGAAAGTTAGGGAGAAAAGGAGGGAGGAAGGTAAGGGAGAGAGGGAGGGAGGGAGGGAGGAAGGAGGCAGGGAGAGGGAGGAGGCGAGAGAGAGGGAGAAGGAAAGAGGGAAGATAAGGAAGAGGGAGGGAGAAGGAAAAGGGAGGAGAAGGAAGAGGGAGGGAGAAAGAAGAGAGGAGGGAGGGAGAAGAAAGAGGAGAGAGGAGAGAGAGAGAGGAGAGAGAGAGAGAAGGAGAAGGAGAGAGAGAGGAGAGAGAGAAGGAGAGAGAAAGGGAGAAAGAGAGAGAGGGAGAAGGAAAGAGAGAGGGAGAGAGAGGAGAGGGGGAAGAGAGATGAGAGGGAGAGGGGGAAGAGGTGGAGACAGGGAGGGGGAGGGGGGGAGAGGGGAGAGAGGAGGAGAGAGGGAGGGAGGAGGGAGGGGGGAGGGAGGGAGGGAGGGAGAGAGGGGGGAGAGAGGGAGAGGGAGAGGGAGAGGGAGAGGGAGAGGGAGAGGGAGAGGGAGAGGAGAGAGGGAGAGTGAGAGTGAAGATGAGAGTGAGAAGTGAGAGTGAGAGTGAGAGAGAGAGAGAGAGAGAGAGAGAGAGAGAGAGAGAGAGAGAGAGAGAGAGAGGAGAGAGGAGAGAGAGAGAGAGAGAGAAGAGA
>NW_020871676.1:41172-46172 GCF_003789085.1 Penaeus vannamei | reverse complement strand
ATGCACATTAGTCGCTGTACACAGCCTAATGACGGATCAGTCAGGAAGGATATGAGCTCACGGTCGTGAGATCTCTATATGGATTAGCGTGTCGATATTATGTTTTGTTATTATATTGGCAGCTACCCCCCAGAGTAACGCACCGGCAAAGTCTGACGGAGGGGAAATAGGTGCCGGCAAACAGACCTAGACCAATCCCTTCCCATCTTCACCCCACCCCGCCTCTCCGTCACGCTCGTATTCCACAACCTTGCCGAAGCAAACATCTAATTTTACAACATGTCGAAGCGGTTAACATTGGAGCCAAACACTAAGAGACCAACCTTGAACATAAACCTTGGAGAAAAGGCATACATAGCGCTTAAAAAGAAAATTTCTGTCTTAATTTCTCCAGCCTTCCGTTGTTGGGAGACTTTTATGGTCATCTGAGCGTGCCAAATTTGGACGAGCAGAGAGAAATCCAGTAATTACTCCCGAGGTTAGTCGGTGGGATAGGGTAGATAGAATAGACAAATGGATGGAGATAGAATGGTTAGAATAGATAGATAGAGATGGAAATAGATGGGGCTCACACATAGATAGACAGATAGATGGAAAAAGATGGGTAAATAGATAGATAGATGGAAATAGAATGGTAGATAGTAAGAACAGATGATATGAAATAGAATGGTAGATAGATAGAGAAGAAAGATGGAAATAGATGGTAAAGTAAGTAGATAGATGGAAATAGTGGTAATATAGATAGATAGATAGAAAATAGATGGGCTAGATAAATAGACAAATAGATAGAAATAGATGGGTAAATAGAATAAAGATTGAGAAATAGATTGGGGTAGATAGATAGACAGATAGATGGGAAATTAGATGAGTACACAAGTAATGATATGATGGAAATAGATGGGTAGATAGATACAGATTAGATGGAAATAGATGGGTAATAGATAGACAGATAGATGGAAATAGATGGGTAGATAGATAGACAGATAGATGGAAATTAGATGGGTAATAGATAGACAGATAGATGGAAAATAGATGGGTAAGATAGAATAGACAGATAATGGAAATAGATGGTTTAGATAGATAGACAGATATGATGGAAAATAGGATGTGGTAGTATAGATATGACTAGACTAGATGGAATAGATGCCAGTAGATCAGATAGACAGATATGATGGAAAAATGATGGGTAAAGAATAGATAGACAGATTAAGATGGAAATAGTGGGTAAAATAGATAGATAGATGAAATAGATGGGCAGATAAATAGACAGATAAGATGGAAATAAGGGGGTAAATAATATAGATACGATGGAAATTTGTGGTAATACGATGGAGAGCTGACGCATATCGAGCGAGTTTGTATAGGTATTGATATTGTATTGATATCTACGCACTATAATATCGTATATCTGAGGATGGTTATGATAGCCTGGTGGAGGATACAGATAATATAATTTTATATGATGACTAGTCGATATATACAGATAGATAATGGAAATAGATGGTAGATAGATGGAATAGATGGTAGATAGATAGGCAGATAGATGGAAATAGATGGGTAGAATAGATAGATAAAGATAGATGAAATAGATAGATGATGAGAAATAGATGGGTAGATAGATAGAAGATACGATGGAAATAGAGGTAGATAGATAGATAGAATAGATGGAAATAGATTAGATAGATGGAAATAGATGGTAGATAGATAGCAGATAGAATGGAAATAGATGGGTAGATAGATAGATAGGAGTAGATGCGAAATAGATGGGTAAGATAGATAGGCAGATAGATGACAATTAGATGGGCTAGAGTAGATGAGGACAGAATAGATGGAAATAGAGTGGAAGTTAGATAGATAAAATAAACAGAGAGATATGGTAACTAGGTGGATAAATATGAATGGATAGATATTATAGACAGTGAGAATGAAATGAATAGGTAACATAAGAAGAGAGAGAGACAGAGAGGGAGGGAGGGAGAGAGGGATATATATTAATATATAGTATATAATACAGTTATATATATATTAAAATATAATATAATAGAAATAATATATATATATAATATATATATATATATTAAAGAAGAATAGAATAGATAGATATAGATGTAGAATAAATGATATATATAAATATATATATGTATGTATACACATATCACACACACATACACATAAGCCATACACAGCATACACACACACACACACCACATAAAACACACACAACAACACACAAACAGCACAACACACACACACACACACACACACAACACACACACACACACAACACCGAGCACACACATATAATATATATAAATATAGATAGTATATATATATAGTAAATAAAGTATATAGTATAACTATAAATCTATATATGTATAATATATATATATGTATATATATGTATAGTATGTATAATATAACTAATAAAATATAATTATATTATGCGAGATGATATATATATATATAGTAATACTATATATTATTATATGTATAATATATATATATTATAGGGATAATATATATTATAATAATATAATGTTATATACATATATTTATACTATATAACCCATTACTAATTATATATATCTAAAATTTTACTAATATAAATTCTCTATTCTCATTCTCTCATCTCTCTATCTATTTATTTATCTGTTCTGTTTGCCTGTTCTGTCTATATTCTATGCAAATCCTCTCTTTTCTCTGTCTCTTCTCTCTCTTCTCTTCTTCTCTCTCAGTGATTTAATTCTTTGCTCTCTTTCTTCTTTCTTCTTCTCTCTGCTTATCCTCTCACTCTCTCTCTCTAGTGTTCCTTCTATCTGTTTTCGCTTTTCATGATGTTTTTTTTTGTTGCTTTTCTTTCTCTTCGTTTCAACTCTCTCTCTCTCTCTCTCTCTCTCTCTTCTCTTCTCTTATCTCTCTTCTCTTCAACTTCTATAATCTCAATTCTATCTCCTTCCTTCGCACCCATCATATGTTAAAAAGTTTAGCAGATAGACACTCTACTTTAACCCCCACACCCTTTCCCCCCTTTCCCCTTCCCCCTTCCCGCTCCCAACCTCTTCCCCCTCCCTATACTCCCACTCCGCACCCCACACCCCGCTTCAACCACTCCCTCCTCCCAACCATACCTACCTCCCCCCCCTCCCCCCCCATGTCAAAACCTCCCTGATATTTAGAGATTAGTGAAGTTAGTTATACTGTTTAATCTGTACTATTAAGATACAAAATCTGTAATTTGCTTTTGATATTCGTTCTCATTTTGATTATTCTTTTATTTTCCTTTTTTTTTCTCTTTTTTTTTTCTCTTTCGTATCATTTTCTAAAGTTATATTATCTTGTAGTCTAAGTCTTTATTTTTTACGTGAGCGTGCGCGATGAGGAAAATATTATTATATTATACACTTGTTGCGTTTTGAAATATATATCTCTGAAAATATATATAATTTGTATATATGATAATAAATATACTATATATTATATATAATTCTATATAATTATATCATATTTTATTTATTCAAATAATATATATAAATATATATATCTGTGTGAGTGTCGAGTTATGTGTTTTAAAATATCATATATTACAATAATATATAGTATAGATTATATATAGCGACAATAAAGTAATAAGCTAGATTCATCATATATAGTATATATAGGTAACTAAATATACTAGCTATTAAGTATAGATAATAAATACTGCCATTTATATATTGCGCAGTATTTCAGTTGTATAGTCTGATTAGGCTAGATATATTGAATGATATAAGTATAATATATACATTATATATGAGTATAATTCACACCAATAATAAAGATAACTATAATGATTAATATAAATACATATAATATATATATATCCAATATATATATAATATATATATATACTATATATATATTATATTGCAATAAATATATCATAATATATCATATATAATATATAAATATATATATACTGTATATATACATACATGGCATATATGTATGTAGTATGTATATATACATACATACATATATATGGCATATATATATAATATATATATATATAATAAAAATATATATATGTATTATATAATATATGATAACTTATATATATAGTATTGTATATATATATGTAAATATATATACATTATATAACAGATATATATATTATAATTACATTACATATATATAATATACACATATACAATTATATATACATATATATAATATATATATAATATATATATATAATTATTTTGTTATATATGGTAATATGTTACATTACATAATATATATATAATAATAATATATATTATATAAAAATATAAAGATATATTACTATATATAATGTATAACTTATATATATGTAATATAAATATATATATTATGAATATATAATATATATAAATTATATGTATATATTTAGTATATATATATATATATATATACTGAAATATAATATATAAACTATATAATATTTATTAATCAATATACATGTGTTGTGTGTGTGTAATAGGTATATAATACAATGCAATGTGATATATGTGTGAGGATATAATAAGTAATACACAAACATTTAGAGTAATTTAGTATAGTTACTTAGTAGTATACTATATATATTTATTGCATTATTTGATATATATATATAATATTACAATCCAATATACATACAAAAGGGATAGCATATTATATATATATACTAATAGTATATATATAGTATTCAGACTATATATATATATATATATAATAAGTGTATTAATATATATATATATATATATTATATATATTATATATAATATATAGCCTGATTGAGTATATAGAGATGAGTAACATATATATATAATAAATATTACTATTATGTATGTATATATAGTTATAAATATATTATATTTCTTCAGTTAATATAAATATGAATAATGAGTTATCATAGTATATATAATATTATATATATAGTAACTAAATATATATATATTAGAGAGATATAATACAATATACTATATATACTATATATATATATA
>NW_020871676.1:31172-36172 GCF_003789085.1 Penaeus vannamei | reverse complement strand
GTGGAGTGACAGAGCGAAAAGAAAATGAAATAAGGAGAATGTGTCTTTTTTTTATTCTTTCGTCTACTGTTTTCTTTTTTTCTCTCTTAGCCTTTGTTTGTTTGTTTGTTTTATGTTGTAGTTACAAGTTAGTTGTTTATATTTGATTTGTCTGCTGTCAAGCTTAAGAGAGATTTGGCTTTTCCTCTCTCTCTCTCTCTCTCTCTCTCTCTCTCTCTCTCTCTCTCTCTCTCTCTCTCTCTCTCTCTCTCTCTCTCTCTCTCTCTCTCTCTCTCTCTCTCTCTCTCTCTCTCTCTCTCTCTCTCTCTCTCTCTCTCTCTCTCGTTCTCTCTCTCTCTCTCTCTCTCTCTCTCTCTCTTCTCTCTCTCTCTCTCTCTCTCTCTCTCTCTCTCTCTCTCTCTCTCTCTCTCTCTCTCTCTCTCTCTCTCTCTCTTCTCCTCTCTTCTCTCTCTCTCTCTCTCTCTCTCTCTCTTCATCTAACCTCTCTCTCGTCTCTCTCTCTCTCTCTTCTCTCCTCGAATCTCTCTCTCTTCTCTCATCGCTCGTAATATATATATCTCCGTCTCCTCCCTCCCTCCCTCCAGATCCGCCATCTCCACATTCCCTTCCGACATCACCTAGTAAATATAGATATATAATATATTTATCTCTCACCTCTCTTTCCTATATCTCTCTCTCTCTCTGATAGAGATAGAGATATAGATGATAGATAGAACAGTAATATATACATTATAATAATATATATATACATATATATATATATATATATATATAATATATATATATATATATATATATATATAATAAATATATATATATATATATTATATATATATATATATATATATATATATATATATATACATATATATATATATATATATATATATATATATTATATAATATATATATTATATATATATATATACTACTATCTATCTATCTATCTCTATCTAGTCCTATAATCTATGTCTATCCCTATCTATCTATAATCACTTGATTAATAAGATAACAGCTAATAGATTTCTAAGTCTGTGTGCGCATTTACCCATGTACGTGTGTGCGTATAACACAGGTGTGCGTTTACATTCGTATACGTGTTGACAATCCTCTCTATTCACGGGCATGTATCCTCCCCCGTTGTAACGACCTTGTTATTCCTCCTCCACACACAGGATAACAACCTGACAAGCTGACAAGACTCCACAAATATTTACAAGTTTTTGGCCATTGACGAGGGCGTGGGAGGGTGCGGAGGAGCTCAAAACAAGAGGAAATAGATTCTTTACTGTAAGGAAATCAAGGCGTCTATCATCAGGTGGGTACCCTCTCCCCCCTCCCCCATCTCTCTCTCTCTCCTTTAGTGTCCCTCTTTTGTGAGGCGGAGAGGGGTTGGAGGGGGGAGGAGGGGGGAGGGGGAGAGTTGTTTGTCTTCTTAGGAGGGGGGACTGAAGATTTTTTTGTGTGTTTTGTTTAATGTTTGTTTGTATGGGTATTATTACTTCTTTTTTTATTTTTGTTTTCTTTTTTTTTTCTTTCTCTTACTCTCTCTTTATCTGTTTCACTTGCTTTTTCTCTTATTCTTTCCCATTCTCTCTCTCTCTCTCTCTCTCTCTCTCTTCTCTCTCCTCTCTCTCTCTCTCTCTCTCTCTCTCTCTCTCTCTCTCTCTCTCTCTCTCTCTCTCTCTCTGTCTCTCTCTTTTCGTCTTTGTCTATCTTTCTCCCTCTCTCTCTTCCCTCTCCTCCCAATCTACCTTTCTCTCCCTCTCCCTTACTCTCTTCACTCTCATCCCTCCTTTTCTCCCGCCCCTCTTCTCGCTCCTCCTCTTCCTCATCACCCCCTTCCCCCTCCTCCTCGTCCTTCTTCTTCCTCCTCCTCCTTATCCTCCTATCTCTCCTTCCTCCTTTTCCCCTACTCCTCTACCCGCCCATTTCCCTCATTTCTCCATCTGCTTCCCCCCTTCTCCTCTTCCTCATTCCTCTTGAATTTTCTTCTTCTTCTCTTCTTCCTCCTCTCCCTTCTCGATGAACTTCCGCCTCCTTCTTACTCCTCTTCGCTCATTTCTCTTGATTGTTTTCTTTTTCTCTTCCACACACCCTCTCCTCTTCCTCCTTTCCTCGATCCCTTTTCATTCACCCTCTTATCTCCTTCCCTCCCTTTCCCCTGCATCATCATCATCATCGCCATACTAATCCTCTCTACTTGGTTATCTCCTGCTCTTTCCTGCCTTCACCCTCCCTTCTTCCTTCCTCTCTTCCGCCTCCTTCTCTACTCACCCCTTCTCATCCTCATCCTCCTCTTCCTCCTCCTCATATCCTCCTAATCCTTCTCCTCCTTCCCTCCGCTTCTTCCTCCCTTTCCTCCCTTCTTCCTCCTCTCCTTCCTCCTTCTTCTCTCCTCTTATTATGCCTTCTTCTTCTTCTTGCTTCTTCTATTCTTCTTCTCTTCTCGCTTCTCCTCCTCCATCTCTCTCCCTCCTCCTTCATCCTCTCCTCCTCTTTCCTTCTCCCTCCTCATCCTTTTCTCCTCCTCTCTTCCTCCTCTTCTCCCCCTTCTTCCCTATCCTTCTCCTTCCTCCTCTACTTTCCCTTCTTCTAACCTCCCCTCTCTTTGCATCTAAATCTAATCTCCATCGCACTCCCCGCCCCACCCCCACCCCGCCCTATCTATCTCCAAGTGGAATTGTAGTTTCTTTGTTGAAAAAACGATAGATTTTCCTTCTGAAATTGCTCTTTCCTTTTTAATTTTAATTTCTGTCTTTTTGTTTTACTTTTTTTCTTTTTATATTTTGGCTGTTCATGTTTTTTTCTGTTTTTGTTTTTTGTTTTTGGTTTTCTTCATTTATCTTATTTTAATTTTATTCTTGTATTTTGTTTTACTTTTTTTTTAACTTTATTACTGTTTTTATTCTATTTAGTGTTTTTTTATATTTTTTTTATTGTTTTTGTTTTCTTTTTCTTTTTTTTACTTTTTTTTACATTTTGCTGTTTCCCCTTTTTTCCTGTCATTTACATACATTTAAATACCATACATACATACTTATACATACAATACATACATACATCTGTTTACCGTTTTACATTACATCAAGTTTATCATACATAGCATACACATACATTTCATACACATACCAACATACATATTCATTCAATACATACAGTAGATACACATACATAGCATACATACATAAATTAAGAACATACATACATACAGTACATACACATACATACATACATACAACATACATACATATACATACATAACATACATAACAGAAAGAGAGTAGATAGATAGACAGAAAGATAACGAATACTATCCATAATCAGTGAGAGAGAGAGAGAGATAGACAGATAGACCAATAAACATAAAAAAGACAATAAAACGACTAAAAACAATTAAAAAATAAACATTAAGCTTTATAAACAAATAGATTAAATCAGAGACTGCGTGCCGGCAGTCGACTCTCACTCACAAAACTTTGACTCAGTTATTTGTGTATGTTTTTTGTGTCTGCGTTTGTTTGTTTGTTTGTTTGTTGTTGTGTTTTTGAGGTAGGGGAGGGCGGGGTTGTTGTTATTGTGTGTGAGCGGGGAGGGGGGTCGTGGGGGGGGTTGTGTGTGGTGTGTGGTGTGTTTTGTTTTGTGTGTGTGTGTGTGTGGATGGATATGTGCGTGTGTGTGGATGAATATGTGTGTGTGTGTGTGGATGGATGGATGTGTCGTTGTGTGTATTTCATTGTGTGTGTGTTTGTTTGTTGTGTGTATTGTTTGTGTATATGGTGGATGTGTAGTGTACGTGTGTGCCCACCCACCCCCACCCCCACCCCGACTCACCAACCACGAAACCCCTCACCCCCCCACCCCACTAACCACCTACCACCGCGACCTCCGACGCCCTCAGTAACCTACCGGAAGGCCCTTCGAGAAAGAAATCTGTTTTTCTGAGTCAGCGAACGTCAGCCCCTTGGCATTGTGTGATTGCTGACACTCTTTGAACCGCCCACTTGACCTAGCTGACCTCCGGTGACACTGGAGCCACCACAAACCTACCTCCTCCTGACGACTGCTGACACCACCGAGCCGTCGGCGCTGTCAGGACCGGCAGGCTGACGGGAAAGGCTGACGAAGGGGTTTTCGACCGTCTCTCGCTGACAGGTTCATTCGTGATGATTATATTAGCGACCGAGACTCAATATTCTTTTTTTCTCTCTTCTGTATCTCTCTTTCTTTCTCTCTTTCTCTGCTCTCCCTTTCTCTCTCTCTCCCTCTCTCTCTCTCGTCTCTCCTTTCCTCTCCCTTCTCCCTTTTTCCAATTTCCCCGTTTCCCCTCTCGGCCTCTCCCCTCTTCCTCTCTCTCTTTGCTCTCCTTTCTCTCTAATCTCTCCCTCTCTCTCTGCTCTCTTTCCTTTCCCTCTCGCCTCTCCTTTTTCCCATTTCCCCCTTTACCCCTCTCGCCTCATCCGCTTCCTCCTCTCTCTCTCGGTCTCTCGCTTTCTCTCTCTCTCGCCTCTCTCTGCTAAATGCTCTCCCTTTCCCTCTCCCTCTCCCTTTTCCCTTTTCCCCTTTCCCCCTCTCCCTACGCTCTCCCTCTCTTCTCTTTTCTCTCTGCTTCTCTCTCTCGATCTCTCTCTCGTCTCTCTCTCTCTCTCTCATCTTCGTCTCTCTCTCTCTCTCTCTCTTCTCTTCTCTTCTCTTCTCCCTGCTCCTCGTCCATCTGCTCTCCTCTCTCTTCTCTCTCGTCTTCTCTCTCTCTCTGCTCTGCCTCTTCCTCTCCTCTCCCTCTCTCTCTCTGTTCTCTCTCTCCTCCTCTCTTCTCTCTCGTCTCATCGGTCTCTCTCTCTCCTCCTCTCTGCTCTCTCACTCTCTCTTCTTCTCGCTGCTTCGCTGCAGCGATAGTGCAACATTGTGTTACGTGAGGGACATTGCCTTTAGCGCACTCGAGGGAAGATACTGTTGCGGGTGTTGATAAGGGCTGCTTGGCAGGAGAGGGTCGCTTGTTT
>NW_020871676.1:22500-28294 GCF_003789085.1 Penaeus vannamei | reverse complement strand
ACTATCTATCTATCTATTATCTTATATGTATATATATATATAATAATATATATATATAGAATATATATATATATATTATATAAATATTATATATATGTATGTATGGTGTGTGTGTGTGTGTGTGAGTGTGTGTGTGTGTGTGGTGTGTGTGTGTGTGTGTGTGTGTGTGTGTGTGTGTGTGTGTGTGTGTGTGTGTGTGTGTGTGTGTGTGTGTGTGTGTGTGTGTGTGTGTGTGTGTGTGTGTGTGTGGTGTGTGTGTGTGTGTTTGTCTGTGCGTACGTATATGTATGTTAGTGTGAATGTGCATAATAAACATTGGCATATACACCATACATATGTATATGTAAAATATAATGTGTTGTTGGTGTGTGTGTGTGTGTGTGTGTGTGTTTGTGTGTGGTGTGTGTGTGTAAATGTATACATACACATTGTGCATACACATCACACACACACACACAACACACACACACACACACATACACAACACACACATACACACACACACACACACACAACACACACACACACATGTACACCACACACACACACACACACACACACACAAACACAAAAGATAAAATATATAATATATATATATATATATATAATATATATATATATATTATATGTGTGTGTGTGGTGTGTGTTGTTTGGTGTGTGGTGTGTGTGTGTGTGTGTGTGTGTGTGTGTGTGTGTGTGTGTGGTGTGTGTGTGTGTGTGTGTGTGTGTGTGTGTGTGTGTGTGTGTGTGTGTGTGTGTATGTATGTATGTATGTATGTATGTGTGTGTATATATATATATATATATATATATATATATATATGTATATATATATACATATATAATATATCATATCTAACTTCTATTTATCTATCTATATATACATATGTATTTATGTGTGGTGTGTGTATATGTATATATATATATATATATATATATTATATATATATATATATATATATATTTATATAATTGTGTGTGTGTGTGTGTGTGTGTGTGTGTGTGTGTGTGTGTGTGTGTGTGTGTGTGTGTGTGTGTGTGTGTGTGTGTGTGTGTGTGTGGTGTGTGTGGTGTGTGTGTGTGTGTGTGTGTGTGGTGTGTGTGTGTGTGTGTGTGTGGTGTGTGTGTGTGTGTGTACGTACGTATGTATGTATGTGTGTGAATGTGCATAATAAACATTGTGCATACACACATACATATGTATATGTAAATATATATATATTATGTGTGTGTGTGTGTGTGTGTGTGTGTGTGTGTGTACATACATACTATATATATATATTATATATATATATATATATATATATATATATATATATATATATATATATATGAAATGAAACAGAGAGAAGCCAACGAGGTGTAACATGGAGGGTGGGGGAGGGGGTGGAGGAGAGGGGGTCTTGAGCTAAGAAGGTAAATGGCGGAGGAGAGAGGGAGAGAGGGAAAGAGAGAGAAGAGAGAGAGAGAGAGAGAGAGAGAGAGAGAGAGAGAGAGAGAGAGAGAGAGAGAGAGAGAGAAGAGAGAGAGAGAGAGAGAGAGAGAGAAGAGAAAAGAAAAAGAGAAAAGACAGAGAGACAGAGAATAAGAGAAAAAGAGAGAGAGAGAGTACGCACGTGCGTGTTTGCGTATCTGTGTATGCACTTAATTACATCTGTATTACTTCAAGTGCAATGAATGTGTTCTATGAGAGAACAACCACATACATTCACTCAGACAAACATAAACTAATTTAAGACCAAAAAGAGGTTTTCGGCCAATATACCACGGGCGGGCTTGCGGGCGGGTTTGTGGGCGGGTGAAGGGGGGGAGAAGGAGGAGGAAGGAGGAAGAGGAGGAGGAGGAGGGGAGGAGGTGGAGGAGGAGGGAGGAGGAGGAGGAGGAGGAGGAGGGGGAGGAGAAGGAGTGAGGAAGAGGGGGGGAGGGGAGGGGATGGGGAATGGGATAGGAAGAATGAGAAGGAAGAGGAGGAGTAAAGAAGAAGAGGAGGAGGGGAAGGAAGAGGAGTGAGGGGGAGAAGGGGGTAGAAAAGAGAGAAGAGAAAGATGAATAACAAAAACAAGAAAAAAATGAATCAGTGAGGAAAAGGCGAAAAGAAAGAGAGAAGGGTAAAGAAAGAAAATACGAGTAGGAACAGGAAGAGAAGAGGAGAGTAAAGGACAAGAGTAGAAGAAAATAAAGAAGGAGGGGCAAGTGAAGAGTGGGAAGAGGAAGAGAAGAGGAGAGTCGAAGAAGAAGAAAGAAAAAAGAAGAAGAAAGAGAAGGAGAAGAAGAACGAAGAGGAGGAGAAGAAGAAGAAGAACGAAGAGGAGGAGAAGAAGAAGATATAAAGAAGAATAAGAAGAAACGGAAGAAAAACGAAGAAGGAGGAAAACACGAAGACGAAGAAGGAAAAAAAAAGAAACAGAAGGTGAAGAAGAAAAGGAAGACGAAGAAGGAGAAAAAAATAGAAAAAGAAGAAGACTAAGAAGGAGAAAAAGAAATAGGAGAATAAGACGAAGAAGGAGAATAAGACGAAGAAGGAGAAAAAGATATAGAAGAAGAAGGAGACGAAGATGGAGAAAAAGAAATAGAAGATGAAAATGAAGAAGGAGAAAAGGGAAATAGATGGAGAATAAGACGAAGAAGGAGAAAAGGGAAATAGAAAAAGAATAAGACGAAGAAGTAGAAAAGGAAATAAAAGAAGAAGAAGAAAAATGAATGGAAATAGGAGAAGACGAAGAAGGAGAAAAATAAATGGATATAGGAGAAGACGAAGAAGGAGAAAAAGAAATAGGAGAAGAATGAGACCAAGAAGTAGAAAAGGAAATAGAATAAGAAGACGAAGAAGGAGAATATGACGAAGAAGGAGAAAAAGAAATAGAAGAATAGAAGAATAAGGAAAGAGAAAAAGAAATAGAGGAAGAAGAACACGAAGAAAGAGAAAAAGAAACAGAAGAAGAATAAGATGAAGAAGGAGAAAAAGAAATGGAAAAAGAAGAAGGAGAAAAAAGAAATAGAATAAGAATAAGACGAAGAAGGAGAAAACAGAAATAGCAGGAGAATAAGTCGAGGAAAGAGAAAAAAGAAACAGAAGAAGACTAAGAAAACGAAGAAGGAGAAGAGGTAGGAGGCGTGACCCCCATTTCCTTATGCGTCGCTTTCCATTAGAATTGCTAATAACCGATGATCAAGATACTGTACACCCCGGCGCCGCACACACGCACACGGACATCCATACACACATACACTTACATACGTACATGCACACCCAAAAAACATATATAGGTATATAGGCACGTTGCGGGCCCACACATATATATATATATGAATAGATGCATATACATATATTCATAAATAGACACGTAAATACACACACACATACGCACACAAACAAACAAACACACACACAAACAAACAAACACACGCACACAAACAAACACACTCAAAGACGCTACACACACATACAAACAAAAAAACACATACGCACACAAACAAACAAACAAACACACACAAAGACGCTACACACACATACAAACAAAAAAACACAAACAAACAAACACATAAACAAACATACAGACGCCTACACAAACACACACACACAAACAAAGACACACAGACGCCTACACACATACACACAAACACACACACACAAAAGAAACACACCACAGAGACTCCTACACACACAAACACAAACACACACACACACGCCGTGATCTTTCGGCCCCCTCGGTGTCTCTCGCCCGCACGCATACAGCTTAATTTCGAAACAAGTTCATTATGTTTGGGTGAAGAAAGGGCGATGCGGGGAGATGTAGCCTTTGGTGAGAGATCTTTGAGGGAGAGAGGGAGAGGGAGAGGTGGGAGGGGGAGAGTGGGAGGAGGAGAGAGGAAGGGGGTGTGGAGAGGGGGTGAGGGAGGAAGAGGGTAAGGGAGGAAGGGGTGATAGAGAGGGGTGATGGAGAGGGAGTAAGAGGGAGAGAGAGATGGGTATGAGAGCGAGACTTAAAAAACAGAGAGAGAGAGAGAGAGAGAGAGAGAGAGAGAGAGAGAGAAAGAGAGAGAGAGAGAGAGAGAGAATAGAGAGAAAAAAAAATCAGTTGGGAGGGAGGAGAGGAGGGATATGTGTGTGTGGGGAGGGGGGCTGTGTGTCTGTATCTGCCTCTATATCTGTCAGTGTGTCTACCTATGGATTTATCTGTTTATCCACATTTATATCTATCTGTCTACTTGTAGCTATATTTATCTGTCTACTTGTAGCTATATCTATCTGCCTAAATGCAGGTATATCTATCGATATATCCATACATCTATAAAAGGTATGAATGAGAATGAATATCTTCACAATACAAGCGATGTATTTGACCGGTTTCGATTATATCTGAGTCATAAATACATGAATTAAGGAGATAACAGAGCATTTATAAATGTAATTTCATCGAAGATTGTATTTCTGACGAAGATGTATTCGAAATCGGTCAAATACATCTTTTGTATTGTGAAGATATTCATTCTCATTCATATTTTTTTTCTACATTTGTCGTAATAAACACGGTTTATCTTTATATCTACCTGTCTGTCTGTTTGAATATCTGTCTATATAGTTGTTTATCTATGCATCTATCCAGTTATCTGTGTACGTGTGTGTGTGTGTGTGTGTGTGTGTGTGTGTGTGTGTGTGTGTGTGTGTGTATGCATATATGTTCATTTACCTACCTCCCTATTTGTCTACATACACACTGATTCGATAACATCAGTTTTTTTTCCCCTTTTTTTCTTTTTTTTTTGGGGGGGGGGAGGTGGAGGTGGGGTGGCGGGACTTTAAGGGAGTTAACCGATACCTAGATATTTTTTATCATCCTTATTATTATTTCCCGCTTCTAATATTCATACATGTCTACGCTTCGTGTTGTGCCTCGTTTGTTTTAAAAGTTTATTATCCTCCCCCATCCCCCTGTTTCTTTTTTTTTAAGAAATTCGATTTTTTTTTTTTTTTTTTTAAGCAATCCGAACTTGCTTGTTATACTTAATGCAAGATGATTTGCTCCGATTATCGGTCCGTGCGCAAAACCTGTTCATCTGATACCATCTGTTTACGGGGCTAGTTATTTATCGCATTGTTTTTGTACATTATCTTCGCTAATATCTTTACACTGGGAATCTGGGAGTGCGCAATTTTTTGCATATATTGTATCTGGTTTGTTTGCATTTAAGTTGAGATTTGAATGTGATTTTTTAAATAGGATTGAATGATGTTTCGTGGGTATGTCGATTTTTTTTCTATTTCTTCCTTTCTTTCCTTAGATCCATCTTCTCTCCTATTTTTAACAAGACGAGAGACGCTGGCATAACCTGAAATCAAGGGAAACGTTTCCACCTGAGCCTTATTTCGGAGAATATTAACTGTGACGAATTACTCGATGGGCAAAATCTGCCAACTGTCTCGCGATGAAGAGATAACGCGGGAAACACGTGAGAGAGTCAGCTGTTGCGAAAATCCTTCGAACCGCCGCGCCTAACTTGTACTTCGGCTTCGTGAGGCTTACGTTTTCAGATCACTACACCAATGTCTTTCTTTATATTATTCTCTTTACGTATACTAGCCATCTCTCCAATCTTTCTGATATATCTCCGATATTTAGAAATGCTTGAAAGTTTGACACGAAAATGTATATAGAGTAGAGGATCGGACGGATTGGAACGCCAGCCATATTTCTCCAAGATGTAACCAAGATCCGTGCCAATTTTTGTGACAAGCGAAACTAATACCAATTTCCTACTTAAAGACTCGCAAAAGGTGGCTAGGTTTTCGGTG
>NW_020871676.1:5000-7500 GCF_003789085.1 Penaeus vannamei | reverse complement strand
CGTCTCCAATTCTCTCTTCTTCTTCCTCCTCCTCCCCCCTCGCCTCCCTTTCCCTTCCTCCCTTCTACTCTCCCTTCCCCTCCTCCCTCCTCTCCCCCCTTTCCCTACCTCCATTCTACTTCCTCTCCTCCCCACCTCCCTCCTCCTTTTTCCTTCCTCCTTTCTACTCCTCCTCCTCCTCCTTTCCCTTCCCTCCTTCCTCCCCTCCTCCTTTCTCTTCCTCCCTTCTACTCCTCCTCCTCCTCCCCACCTCCCCTCCTCCTCTCCCCCTCCCCTTCCTCCCCTCGTCCCCGCTTTGGCGCGCGGGGCTGCACCTTTCCCTTTGGCTCTCATACCTGTTTCATCGTCCGTTTCTTTGTTGTTTTTCATCTCTAACTTCTCCATTGTTCTTTAGTCTGTCACTTCACAGCCGTGTTTTTTTTTTCTCTCTCCTTCTCCTTTATCCTTTTTTTAAAGCTTTGTTTTCTTTCTTTTCTTTCTTTTCTTTTCTCGGCGTATCCATTCTCTACCTAGTTATTCGAAGAGAAACATGAATGTCGCCTCGGGGAGAGGAATCACGCTATACCCAGCGATGAATATGATAGAAGGTTTTAATGCATTATCTTTAAAAACAGCAAATACAAAAAAAAACACTAAAAAGACGAGAGGATAAGGTAAACAGATTTAGGAGCTTAAGGAAATAAAAGTATCAGTCTAGCAGGCGCGGGTCGCTTAGTTTACAAACCCCGGCAGCATCTTTTAGCCATTCAACTTAACCCGCCCGCCGGAGTTAATCTTATGTGTAGACACTCGAGAATGGAGAGTCTTAACAGTCTGTCTGTATGTCTCTTTCTCTTTTCCTCTTTCTCTTTCCCTTTCTCTTTCTCTGTTCCTTTCTTTTTTCTCTTTCTCTTTCTCCGTCTCTCCTCCTCTCTCCTCTCCTCTCCTCTCCTCTCCTCTCCTCTCCTCTCCTTCTCTCCTCTCCTCTCTCCTCCTCTCCTCTCCTCTCCTCTCCTCTCTCTCCCTCCCTCCCTCCTTCCATTTATCATACTTCTTATTTCCCGCTTCTTCCCTCCCTTCCTCTTTCCCTCCCTCCCCCCTTCCCAAATGGCCTCAACCCACTTCCACCAAAATGAACATCTCATCTCAACCGCCACGCCCTCGGGAATCGGTCGCACGGGCACGGCGCGGCCCTTGGCGTCGACGGCGGCGGAGGCGACGGCGGCGGCGGCGGCGGCGGCGGCGGCGTCTCGTCCAGCAGGAAATGAAGTTGGGGCGGAGCGCGAAATGCGAAGCGTGTAGTCAAAAAACGGCGCCTGCCTTACGTGACTCGGACATTTACGACCTCGTAAAGCCTTCCTGCCGATTAGGATTCTAGATGATTCGTTGCGTTTGGTATCTTGTTTTCATTTTTATTTCGTTTTCTTATGACTTGATTGAGTGAATTTGTTCAGTGCATTTATCTTCCTTTCGTTTCTATTGCTACTGATATCTAGTTTTGTGTTTATTCAGCTCCTTGAAAAAAAGAAATATTTATATATACACATTTGATATGATATAATATAGTTGTTAATAGCAGAAACAAAAAATATCCACTATGTACTTTTTACCCGAGAGGTGTTTGCCTCATTTATTATAGATCTAGATTCGCTATTTATCCTGCGACCATAATTTTGCAAAGATGAAAATTATGTTTTAAAAAAATTGCCTTCATATAACTATGTAAACAGAATTGTAGCGCTATAAAGGTCAAATTTATGGCTTGTTAACCGACTAAACTGATTGTTGCTGGATTGTGTAGTGACCACCACCACTGATACATGTAGAGTGATTGTAATCCACAGTTATTCCGCAGCACATAGAAATCATCAGCTTTTGTGTGTAATCCTTTTTTATCGACATTTTTCTATTAGTGTGTTCAGTGGTCCGTGTTATGACCCTTACATGAGACCGTGGACCGGCGTTGGCACGGTCCGCTGCCTGGCATCCTATAAAGAGCGCGCTGTCATGAATAAAGGCGTAGATATTTTGAAACCGTGTGCCTTATCTCCTGTTTGATGTCAGCTTTTGGACCGATTTTCCTTGAGTAAGAGGACTCAGATGTTGGAAAAAGAGGTATTCATAAAAAAAATGAATGGAAAGATTGGTATTTTATGGTAATTTATAGCTTGTTTATTTCCTTCATTAGTTACTGAGGGAAACCCAATCGCCAGCAATCCGCACTTGCAAACGTTCGAAGAGTAAATTTGATTTCGTTCAGACTCTCGTTCATTACGACGACGAGAGCAGCCCGTACCGCTAGCGACGCGAGCGACGCACTGAACGCGACGCGCCGGTCTTTGATGTCGCTTGAGCGTCACATTCCGCCAAAGAACGCCGAGTGAATGATGACAGAAATGCTTTACGCCCGTCCTCCCCGCCGCCAAGATCTGCTGTTGAAGCTGAAAGCCTGTTGGAGGAATTCCGCTTAAACGGCGATTCTAGCGATGAAGTGAGATCGTTCGTAGAGTCTTAAGTCGAG
>NW_020871674.1:19889-35024 GCF_003789085.1 Penaeus vannamei | reverse complement strand
GAAAAGGGAAAGAAGAAAGGGAAGGAAGGGACAAGACAGAAGAGAAGAGAAGAAGAAGGAAAAAAAAGAAGAAAGAAAGAACAGAAGGAAGAGGAAAAAGAAAAGAAATAAAAACGGAGAGAGAAAAAAGGAAGGAAGAAAGGAAGAAAGGAAGAGAGGAAAGGAGAGAGAAGGAGAAGGAAGGAGAGAAGAATAGGAAGAAGAAAAGAGGGAAGGAGAAGGGAAGCATAAGAAAAGAAGAGAAAGATAGAAGGGCAAGAAAGGAAAGAAAGAAAAGAAGAGAAAATAGAGAGAGGAGCCTAGGAGAGAAAAAGAAGAAAGAAGGGAGAAAAGAAAGAAAGGAATGGGAAGAGAAGACAAGGAAAGAAGATAGGAGAAGGAAGAGAAGGGGAGAGAAGGAAGAAGTAGAGAGAAAGGAGAGAGAATGAACAGAAAAGAGAAGATGAAAGAACAGGAGAATAGAGAAAGAGAAAGGAGAAGAACAGAGAGAGAGGGAAGAAATGAGAGTAGGGTAGAAAGTAAAGGAAGCAGGAGGGAGAAAAGAGAAAGAGGAGGAAAGAAAAGGGAAAAGAAAGAGACAGCGAAAAAGAAAAGAAGAGAAAGGAGGAGGAAAAAGAAAGGAAAGTAAAAAAGAAAAAAGAAAAAGACGGAGGGAGAAGAAAGAAAAGAGAAAGAAAGGAGGAAGAAAAAAAGAAAAGGGAGAGGGGAGGAGAGAGAAGAGGAGGAAAGGGAGAAAGAAGAAAGGGAGATGAAGGAAGGAGAAGAGAGAGGAAAGAAGAAAAAAAGAAGAAGAAGAGAGAAAAGAAGGAAAGGAAAAAGAATTAGAAAGGACGGGAGGAGGGAAAGAAGGGAAGAGGAAAAAGAAACAAGAAGAGAGGGAAGAAGAAAAGAAAAGGAGAAGAGAGAGAAGGAGAGGAGAAGGAGAAGAGGAAGGAGCAGGGAGGAAGAAGAGAGAAGAAGAAGAAAGATGGAGGAGAGAAAAAAGAGAGAGATAGGGAAATGGGAAAGGAACAGGAAAAAGAGGATGAAGGGAGAGAGAAACTAGAAAGCGGGAGAGAAAGAAGGAGGAGAGTAGAGAGAGAAGAAAAGAAGGAAGAAAAAAAGGAAAGAAAAAGAAAAGGAAGGGAAAAAGGAGGAGAGAAGAAGAAGAGAGGAGGAGAAGGGAAAGGAGACAAAGGAAAGAGGAAGGAAGGGAAGAAGAAGGAGAGAAGAGAAGAAGAAAGAAAGGAAAAGGAGAAGGAAGAGAAGAAGACAAGATTGAGAAAGGGAGACAGAAAGAAGAGAGAGAGAAAAGAGGGGGGAAGAACAAGGGAAGAAACAGAAGAATGAAGACGAAGAAGAGGGAGAAAAGAGAACACCAGAGAAGGAAAAGAGGAAAAGGGAAGGGAGAGAAGAGAAAGCAAGAAGGAGGGAGAAGAGGGAAGGCAACCCAAGACCAGAAGAAGAGACAGCCAAGAAGAGTGGAGAACGACAAGCAAGCAGGAGCGAAAGAGACAGAAGAAACAGACAGTAAACAGAAGATTCAGGAGAGGAAAGAGATTATAGAACAGTAACCAGCGCAGAAACAGGGAGGCGAGAAACGGATACAGACACCAGGAAAGAAAAGGACAAGCTACCATCTAGGGGTAAAAGGGCAGAGAAGAAGGTAGCGGAAGAGAAAGAAAGCAGAGGAAGAAAGAGGAGAAACGGGAGAAAGAAGAAGAAGAAAGGAAGGGGAGGAACAGAGG
Source organism: Penaeus vannamei (assembly GCF_003789085.1). Taxonomy (NCBI): domain Eukaryota; kingdom Metazoa; phylum Arthropoda; class Malacostraca; order Decapoda; family Penaeidae; genus Penaeus; species Penaeus vannamei. The sequence goes on along the minus strand of NW_020871674.1, from coordinate 33,297 downwards.
AGACAAGCAAAAAGGAGGAAACGAAACGGAGCGAAGAGAAAGGAAGAGAACAAAGCAGAAGAAGAAGAGAGAAAGCGAGAGGGGAATAGTAGAACAGAGAAATAAAGCCAAGAAAAAACAAGAGAAGGGGGAGAGGAGAGAGAGAGAGAGAAGAAAGGGGAAGAAAAGATAGAAAAATGAGAAAAAAGAGGAGGGAGAAAAGAAAAAGAGAGTAGAACAGAAAAGAAGAGAGGAAAGACAGAGAAGAAAGAAGAAAGGAGAAAAGTAGAGACAGGAGAGGAAAAGAAGAAAAACGAAGGGAAAACAAGAGAAGGGAGGAAGAAAGAAGAAAGAAAAAAAGCACAGAGAGAAAGGAAGAAGGCAGCAGACGGCAAGAGGAAAGAAGAAGAAGAAGAAGGAAAGAAAAGAGAAGGAGGGAAAGGGAGAAGAGAAAGAGAAAAAGAAGAACAATAAGAAGGGAAAGCAGACACAGGGCAAGCAGAGTAGCAAATAAAGAGACAAAGGAAAAAAGAGAGAGAAGAGGGGAAGAAAAGAGACAGAACAGAAAAGGAAAAAAAAAGTGAAATACAGAAAGAAGACTAGGACATCCACAAAGCAGACAAACTAGGGAAAGATAAAAAAGAAGAAGAAGAGAGGGGCGGACGAGAAGGGAGAAGGGGAAGGAGAAAAGCGGCAAAAATATCCATATATATAAATCAAAATCAATACATAAAAAAAAAAAAAAAAAAAAATCAACAAAAAACATACAAAACACACACCCCAAAAATCCAAAAAACCCACCGCAAAAAACACAAAAATAAAAAAAAAAAAAACACCCCCCAACCATACAAACCCAAACACCAAAACAACCACAAAACCACAAAACCACAAACCAAACCCAAAAAAACAAAAAAAATAAAAAAACCCAAAAAAACACCACCCAACACAATACAACACCCAAAAAAAAAAAAAACAACCAAAAAAAAAAACACACCACACAACAAACCCCATCAAAAATATACCACCCCACACAGTATTCCACGAAGGAAAGAAAGGGAAGAACCAAGAGGAAGCAGAGAAAAAAAAGGAACAAGGGACAGGAAAGGGGGGGGAGAAAGAAGAAAAAAAAGAAAGAGAAAGAAGAAAGAACAGGGATCACAGGACATAAGAAGACCGCAAGACAACCGACGACACAGACACCACAGGACGAAAAAACCAGACAAGCAGAAGAGGAAGAGGAGCAAAAAAGGAAGACAGAAAAAAAGAAGTAGAGAAAGGAAAAGAAGAGAGGAAAGAATAGGGAAGAAGGGGAGCAGCTAAGAGGAGGGAGGAAGAAGAAGAAAGAAGAGAAAAGGAAAAAGAGACAAGAGCAAGAAAAGGGGAAAGAGGAGAAAAAAAAGAGGGAAAAAAAGAAAGAGAGGGAAAAAGTGGGAGAAGGGACAGGGGGTTGAACGAGAGTAGAAACAGGAAAGAAAAAAAAAGAAAAAGGAAGAAAAAAAAAGGTAAGAATAGCGAAGGACTAGAGAGGGAAAAGAAGAAACGGCAGTATGGCACTAACGCTCACCAACACAAACCCCAAAAAAAAAAAAAAAAAAAAACAACCAAACACCAAACAAAACAACCAAACACCAAACCAAAAAAAAAAAAAAAAAAAAAAAAAACCACCCCAAAACAAAGGGCACACCAAAACATAAAAAAAATCCAAAAAACCCCCACAACCAACCACAAAACACAAACAAACAAAACCCACACAAAAAAAACAAACCAACACAAAAACAAAAACCAAAACACACACATCAACACAAAACAAGGCCAAAAAAAAAATCAACCAAAAAACCACCAAAAAAAAACAACAAACAAAAAAACACAAAAACAAAAAACGGCAAAATCCCACAAAAACAAAACCACCCCCAACAACCCAAAACAAATCAAACCCAATTAAAAAAACCACAACCAACAAAGCCAACCAAAAAACAAAAACACAAAAAAACACCAAAACACCAAAAAAACCAAGGCAAAACAAATAAAAAAAATATTATCTACAAAAAAAAAATTTCAAAAAAAAACCAAACCAAACAAAAAAAAAAAAAAAAATTTAAAATTAAAAATTAAAAAAAAAAAAAATTCTAAACAAAAAAAAACAACCCAACACAAACAAAACAAAAAGCGCACCAACAAAAAAACCACAACCCACTCAAAAACCAAACCAACCACCAAAACCACCCTGCCCCCACAAAACACCCACCAAACCCAAAACCAAACCTGGAAAAAAACGCAAAATTCCAAAAAAAACAAAACCAACACAAACACCAACCAAACAAAACCCCAACCAAAAAAAAAATATAAAAAAAACAAACCAAAACACACCAAAACAATACGGGAAAAGGGGAAGGGAAAAGGAAATAAAGAAGAAGAAGAGAAAGAAAAACAGAAAGAAGAGAGGAGCAGCAGGAAAGAAGGGGGCAAAGACCAGCCAGAAAAAGCAGAGGAGGAGATAGAGATTTAGAGAACAAGGGGAAGAGACAGAAAGAAGAGGAAGAGACCAAGCCAGAGGAACAGAAAAAGAACGCGACACCAGCGGAAAGAGAAGAAAGAACAGGAAGAAAAGAAAACGGCACCCCCCAAAAAAAAAAGCGGCCGGGAGAAAAAACAGAAGGAAAGAGAGGAAAGGAAAAAAAAGGAGACAAGAGACAGAGGGAAAGGGAGAAGAAAGCAAGGAGGCGAGAAAAAAAAAGAAAAAGAAAAAACATAAGCGAAAAGAAAGCAGGAAGCGAACGAAACAGATAGAAAAAGAAAAGAACGGCAGAAAGAAGGAGGAAAGAACAGAAAAGACAAAACAAGAGAGAAGAGAAGACAGGAAAGGAAAAGGCAATAAGAAGAAAAAGGAACAAAAGCACAGAAAAAAAGAGACAGTAGGAACAGAAGGAAAGAAGGGGGAAGGGAAAAGGAAAAGGAAGGAAGAAGAAACAGGACTCAGAGAGAGGGAAAGGAGAAGTAAGAAAAAGAAGAGGGAAGAAAAAAAAAAAGAAGAAGAAAAAAAAAGAAGGGGGAGAGGAAGAAGAATAGAAAGGAAAACGGGAAGATAGAAGAAAGAGAAAACGAGTGGCCAAAAACCCACCCCCACACCAAAACACAAAAAAACAATAACCAAAGGGGCCAAAAAAAACCCACCAAAAAATTCGCCCTCTCGAAACATCAAACAACCCAGACAAATAGAAAAAAAGAAAAAAACCAACCCAGCAGAGAAATAATTAAAAAACCAGAAAAGAAATCAAATCAAAAAAACAAAAAATCGTTGCCAAAACCCCCAAAACCAACCAAAAACAAACCCCCACAACAACGCCGCGCCATAAAGACAAGAAAAAAAAAGGAGAAAAAAGGAAGCGAAAAAGAAGAAGAAAGAAGGAGGAAAGAAGAAATAAAACCGGAAGGACCAGAAAGAGCGGAACACAAGACAAGAGCGAATAGAAAGAAGAAGAAGGAACCCAAGAAAAACCGAAACAGCAGAAGGAGGGGGAAGAGAATAAGGAGAACGAAGAGGAAAAAACTCAACAGGAGGAGAAGACAGATAAAGAAAGAGAACACAGGAAGGAAAAAAAAAGCAGAACGAAAAGAAAAAAGAGGAAAAGGGAGACCACCAAGAAGAGGAAGGAAAAACGAGAGAGAAAAAAAAGAGGGGAAAAAAAACGAGGGAGCGGAGAGAGGAAAGAAGAAGGAAAAAGAAGAGACGGAAAGAAGAAAAGAGGAAGAGAACACGAGGAGAAACGGCAGAAAGAAATAAAGAAGAAGGGAAAAGGGGAAGGGATAGGAGACAAGGAGAGAAGAAAGAAAGAAGGAGGAAAACATAGAGGCAGAAACAGCAGAAGGGGGAAGAAAAAAAGACGGACAAGATAGAAAGAAGAGTAGGGAAAAAAAAAAGAAGAAAAAAAATAGGACAAGGATAGAACAGAAGGGGGAAGAGAAGAGGAGAGGACGAGGGAGAGGAAAAAAAGGGAAGAGGGGGTGATGGAAGGAAAGAAGGAAAGAAAAAAGGAAAACAAAGGAGAGTAGGGGAAAAGGGACCACAAAGAAAAGAAGAGAGGAGAAGGAAAACAGAGGAAAGAGATAGGGGGGAGCCCAAGAGAGAAGGAGGTAGGAAAAGGAGAAAGGAAGGGAAAAGAGGGAAAGGAGAAAAAGGAACAGGGGACAAAGAAGAAAAAAAAAGAGAAGCAAAAAACAGAAACAACACAAGAAACACAACAAAATCACAGAAATAAACACAAAGAGCAACCCACAACACAAAGCAAACTGAACAAACGAAAACACACAAACAAAGCAGTAACAAACAGAACACAAACACCCAACAGACACAACGCCGACAGCAACAGAAGGGAAAGGAAGAGAAGGAAAAAGGGAAAAAAGGAAGAAGCCGAGCCTAGAAAGCAGGAAAGCAGGAGAAGCCAGGGGCAAAGACGAAAAAAAGAAGGGAAGAAAGGAAGTTAAGAAGGAAGAGGGAAGGACAGAAAGAGAAGAAGAAAGGGAAAAAGAGGGAAGAGAAAAGAAGGCAAAACAAGGGGGAAAAAAGAGATTAGAGAAAGAGAAGAAAGATAGAGAAAGAAGGGGGAGAGGAAAAAGAAGAAAGAAAGGAGAAAAAGAGGTGAGGAAGGAGAAGAAGAGAGAGGAAAAAGAGGAAGCGAGGGAGAGGCGGAAGAAGAAGAGAGGAGGAGAAAGTATAAGGGGAGGGGAAACAGACAGGAAAGAAGAGAGGGGAGAGAAGAAGAAACCACAGCGGAAAAGAGAAAAGAGAAAAAGGAAGGAAGGAGGCAAGAAAAGAAGAAGAAAAGGAAAAGAAGCGGAGGGGAACAGGGAAAAAAGAAAGAGAAGGGGAGCAAGGAACAGAAAGAAACGGAGAAAAGGAGAGGACGAAAAAAAAAGGGGAGGGGAGAAGAGGAAAAAAGAAAGAGGGGAAAAGAAGAGAGAGGAAAAAGGAAAAGAAGAAAGGAAAGGATAAGAAAACTAGAGAAAGGGAGGAAGGGAAAGGGAGCAAGAAGGAAAAAGGGAGAGAAAGGAAAACAGGCTAGAAGGGGAGGAAGAAAAAGAAGAAAAGAGATAGGAAAAAAAAAGTAGAAAAAGAAAGAAGGAGAGAACGAAGGAAGAAGAATAGAGAAAGAGAAGAGGAGAAAGGAGAAGAGAGGGGAAGGAGGGGAGAAAAGGAGAGAAGACAGAGAAAGGGAAGGGAAGAAAAAGGGAGGAAAAGGGACAGAAAAAAGAAAAGAAGAAGAAGAGGAAAAGAAAGAAAAGGAGAAAGAAAGGGAAACAGAGAAAGAAGAAAAAGAAGGAAGAAGAAAAAGAAGGGAGGGCGGAAGGAAAGGAAGAGAAAAAAGAGAGGGGAAGAGAAAAAAGAGCAGAAGAGACAAGGAGAGAGAGGAGAAAAAAAAGAAAAAGGGAAGGGAGCAGAAAGCGGACAGAAAAGAGATAAGAAAAAGGAAAGGGGAAAAAAGGAACAGAAAGAGAGGGAAGTAAAAAGAAAGAAAGGGAAGGAAAAAGGAAAAGAAGAAGCAAAAACAGAGAGAGAAAAGTACTAGAGGAAAAAAGGCAGAAAAACCAAAAGGAAGAGGGACAGGGAAGGGGAGGAAACTAGAGAACAAAAGAATATAAGACAGAAAAGGAGAGGAGGAAAGCAGGAAGAGAAAGAAAAAGAAGGAAGAAAGAAGGGAGAGGAGACAAGGAAGAAGAAAAGGGACAGAACAAAAGGAAAGAGAGAAGAAGAAAGAAAGGGAAAGGAAAGAAGAAAAGAAGAGAAAAAGACAGGGAAAAAAAAAGGCGAAACCTACAGAACCGAAAAAAACACGACAGGAAAAACAACGAAAGGAAAGAAAAAAACACGTACAGCAAAACACTACGGCCACAAAACAAAAAAAAAAAACCACCAAAACAACACCAACAAAACAAACAAAAAATTCTTTAAAAAAAAATCAATCAAAAAACCAAAAATAAATCAGACCAGAAAAAAGAAGAGCCCAACATTTCAACCCAAAATCAAAATCAACACCACAGAAAAAAATTATTAGAATATAAGGGGGAAAAAAAAATAAAAATTTAAATAAAAAAAAAAAAAAAAAAAAAATAAATTAAAAAACAAAAAAAAAACTAAAATAAACTCATCTCTCCGCCATAGAATCAAAAAAACTCCAAAACAATAAAAACACCCAAACACCAACAAATTTCCTACACACACACCACCAACCAATCCCCCCCAAACACACAATACAACCCGCACACAAAGCCCCAAACCAAACAACAAACACACACACACACCCCCCCCACAAATAAAACAATATTCTGTATTCATCACTCCCAGCACCCAAATACATCAAAGTCCACAAACCCAACACCACCCACCACACAACATCGACAAAAAAATTAAAAAAAAAAAAAAAAAATTCAACCAAAAAAAAATATAAAAAAAAAAAAAATTTAAAAAAACAAAATTAAAAAAAATAACAAAAAATTTTAATTAAAAAACAAAAAACCAACAGAAAGGAACGAGCAAAAAAACGACGAAAACGCGAAAAGCGAGAAAAACAACACAGAACACAACAAGAACAAGAAGGAGGCGAAAGAAAGAAAGAAAAGAGAATGAAGGGGGAAGATAGAGAGGAAAAGAGGAGAAAAGAGAAGGAGAGGTAGGGAAGGGAAAGAAAGAAGAAAAGGGAAGGAGATGGGGGAAAGAAAAAAAAAGACAAGCCAAGAGAAACAAGGAAAGATACGGAAGAATAAAGAAAAAGAGAAGAAACGGCAAACCACACCCAACAAAAAACACTCCAAAAAACCACACACAAACCAAACAAACAAAAAAAAAAATCAAGAACAAAATTCAAAATCATCATGATACAACCAGAGATAAAACAACTTTAAAAAATAAAAAAAAATACACCAAAAAAATTCAATATCTAAAATCAAAAAAACACAAAACACACCAAACAAAAAAAACAAAAAAAACAAAAACAAAAAATCATATCTCGCACCCACGCCATAGAACAAAACAAACAAGAAAAAAACCAACAAAAAAAAAAACTAACCCAACAACCCCACAACCAAAAACCAAAGCCCAACCCAAAAAAAAACAACAAAAACAAGCCAAAAAATAAATAAAATCACAAAAAAAAACCAATCAAAAAAAAAAACAACCCAACCAAACACAAAACAAAACACAAAAACCCATAAAAAAAGCAAAATAAATCCAAAATTCAACAAAAACCCAGAGGAAAAAAAACAAACTCAGAAGACACATAAACCGATCAAAAACCAACCAACAACCAAATAACAACAAAAAAAAAAAAAAAAATCAAATAACATCTCGAACACCATCCATCAAACACACCACCAAAAAACAAAAACAAACACAACACAAAAACAAAACACCCCACCAAAAAACCAACAAAAAACAAAAAAAATTACCTTCAATCAAAAACCCCAATATTCAAACCACAAAAAAACACCAAAATTCACAACACCAAACAAACAAAAAGCAAAAATTAATTTCAAAACCTCACAGGAAATAGCTAACAATAACATCAACAAAACAATAATAATTCAAAAATATTCAAAAAAAAAAAAAAAAAAAAAAAAAAAAAAATTCAAAAACCCCAGGGGAGGAAAGAGAAAAAAATAAATAGGGAGGAGACCAAACCCCCAGAAGAACATTAAAATTTAAAAACAAAAAAAATAAAAAAAAAAAAAACCACAAAAATAAAAAAAAAAAAAAATTCACCCACTAATCCAACCAAAAAAAAAAAAAAAAAACAAAAACACCAACAACACAACGGCGGAAAAACAAAGAGAAGAAAAACAGAGAAAAAAAAAAACAAAGAACGGGCAAAAAGGGGAAAAAGAAAGAAGAAGACCAAAGACGAGAAAAGAAACGGAGAAAAGAGGGCCAAACGCAGAGCCAAAAACGAAGAACGGAAGACAGACAACGAAGAAACGACAAACCAACAGAACACAAAAGAAGCGAGAAAAAAAAGACGAAGGAACAGTGAGGACACGAGAGACAGAAGGCGAAAGAAACGAAACACACAAGCGACAAGAGAGAAAAAAAACACCTAGACACGAGAAGACAGGGAAAGCAAGAAGAGAAAGAAAAAAGACGAAAAAGAGAAGAAGAAGGGAGAAGAAAAAGAAAAAGGAGAGAGAAAAACTCGGCCCCAACAACGCCAACAACCCCCCACAAAAAAAAAACAACAACCACACAACCCCAAAAAACACAAAAAATTTACATCAAATTCAAAAAAAACCAAAAAATAAAAAAATCAATTAACAAAAAACCAAAAAAAACCACCAAAAATTCAAAAAATTCAAATCAAACCAAAAAAAAAATCAAAATTTTCTCAATTATTAAAAAATATCAAAAAAAAAAAATCCAGCCAAGGGGACGGAAGATAGTAGAGGGAAAGAGAAGAGAAAAAGAAGGAAGATAGAGAAAGAGGAGGACGAAAGAAAGAAGGAGAGAAAAGAAAGGGAAAGAAATAGAAGAAAGATAATAGACACAGAAGGAGGAAAAAAGAAAGGAACGAGCGTATTATTTTTTTTATTTTTTAATTTTTTTTATGTAGTTGCCTTATTTAATGGATAAATTTTTTTTGGAAATAGATTGTTGAGAGCTAGGAGATTTCAGATCGTGTTAGTTATTATTATTTCAACTTGTTAGAAAACACAGGCACAACCCCCCATACCACACCCAAAAATGAAAAAAAAAAAAACCCAAAAAAAACAAACCACAAAAAAAAAAAAACAAAAAAACACAAAAAATACCAAAAAAAAAAAAAATAATTACAATAAAAAAACAAATAAGATTTAAAAAAATATTCTTCAAAAAAAAAAAAAAAAATTTAAAACAACCACAAAAAAAACAAACAAAGCAACAAAAAAAAAAAAAAAAAAAAAAAATAAAACAAAAAAAATTATATAAAAATCACCCCAAAATAAAATTCATAAAAAAAAAACCAAAAAAACCAAACAAAAACAACCAAAAAAAAATTTAACAAAAAATCTTTTAAATTAAATCAAAAAAACAAACACAAAAACCACACAAAACCAAACCCCAACAAAAATTAAAAAAAAAAAATTCAAAAAAAAAATTAAAAAAAAAAATCAAAACCAGAAAAAACCAAACAAAAAAAAAAAAAATTTATTCAAAAAAACAAAAACTTCAAAAATTTCAACGTGCAAACCTACTTATTCAATTCAAAACCCAACCCAGAAAAGGAAAAAAGGAAAAAAAATAATGGGAAACAATAAATTTAAATAAAAAATCAAAAAAATAAATCAATAAAATATCTTTCATATAAAAAATAATTTTTTAAATAAATTTCAAATTAAATTAAAATCAAATACATAAAATAATAAACCCCACACAAAATAAAATCAAAAACCCAAAAAAAACAGAGAAAAGGAAGAAAATAGATTTAATGAAAAGGAGGAAAGAAACAGAAAAATCAAGAATCATTCAAATGAAATTTTAAAAAACCCACCCAATGCAAAAAATCACATTCCAAACAAACACATATAAAATACATATCAAACCCCCATAACCTCCAAGGAAGAAAGAAAGAAATAGAAACAACCAAACCCCCAGGGCCCAGGGAAACACCCACCCACAAAAACAACTAAATTAAAAAAATCAAAAAAAAACATTTAAAAAACCGCAAAAAATATATCAAAAAACCAGGATAAAAAGAAAGAAAAAGAAAAATCAAAAAAACACCCCCACCAAAATCTTAAAATTAAAAAAAAATCAATAAAAAAACCAAAACACCCACAAACCCAACCAAAAAAAAAAAAAAAAATAAATAAAGATTCAACCAGGAGAATGAAGAAATAGAAAAACAGAGAAAGAAAATAAGGGAAAATAAAATTTAAAAAAAAAAATTCAAAAATTTAACCACAAACCCAAAAAAATAAAAAAATAAAAAAATCAAATATTTCAATCAACCTCAAAAAAACAATCATTCAAAAATTAAAAAAAAAAATATAAAAATCACCACGCGGCCCCAAAACAAACAAAAATCTAAATCAAAAAAAATAAAAACAATTCAAACAATAAAAAAAAAAAAATATCCAAAAACCACAAAAAAGAAAAACACCCAGAAGGATAAAAGAACAAATAAATAAAAAACAAAACCCCCAACAAAAAAACCCAAAAAAAAAATTTCAAACCAGGAAAACCCAGAAGAAAAGAGAAAAGAACGACAGAAAAGTAATAATAAAAAAAAAAAACCACACCCAAAAAAAAAAACCCAAAAAAATAAAAAAAACCCAAAAATTACCCTAAATCCAACAAAACAACCAGGGGAACGAAAAATAAAACCACCAACAAAATAAATTATTTTCAACATTCAAAAAAACCCAAAACACACAAAACAATATCAATAATCACAAAAAAAAAAACAACCAAAAATCACTTTATTATAACACAAAACCAAAAAACCACAAAAACAAAAAAAAAAAATTCAAACAAAAAAAATAATTAAAATATTAAAATTCAAAAATTAATTCAAAAACCCCAAGAGAAAATAGAAAAGAAAATATTATTTAAAGGGGAGGAAACACGGGGTGGACGCAAAAATTACGATTATAATTTCAATCAAAAAATAAACAAAAACAAATAAAAATCACCATATAATACAAATATATCTCATTTAAAAAATAAAAAAAATAAAAAAATAAATGACGATATTAAAATTTAAAAAAAACTAAAAAAAAACCACTTTAATTAATAATTTTGACAAAAGTGACACAAACACATTATTTACACAATTAAACGGCAAAGTGAATTTTTTTTATCAATTCCATTATTATAAGCGAATTTTTAATCAATCACATTAAATTTTTCATTTTAGAATTCTTTATTATAATAAAAATCCTCCTCAATTCATCCATTGAACAGATAATCATTATTTTATTTATTATTATCCCCAACCATACTATTTTATTTATAATAATTGTTTATCATAATATTTTTTTTATGTCATTATTATTATTCATTATCATTCATTTATTTCACTTCATTCCATCAAAATATTTTTTTTTTGTGAAAGTTTGAATGGATTAAATTTATGATTATTTAATTATTTATCAAATTTATTATTTATTATATTGGTTTAGTATTTCATAGTATTAGTATTATATTTTATCTCACAAATGCATTCGTCTCCATTTATTCATTATTATTATTATATCTTTAAATAACTTGTGATAAAAAGCCTCATTACCCTTTTTCCCTTATCATTACTAATGAATCATACTAAATTAATACTTAACAATTATATTATATTTCTTCTTATTTTCCAAAGAAAGAAAGATTTTATTCGCAGCCAAAGAATAATTATTCTTGGATTGTTGCCTTAATCAGTGTCAAACCCAACTTCACTGATCGAAAAAAAAAAAAAAATAACAATGTATTCAGTAACATCAAAAACTAAAAAAAACATTCCAATGTATTTTCTCTATCATACAAAACCCTTCATATAAACTATTATTCCCCCCCTCCCCTAACTATCCCCACTTAATCAAAAACGTTTACCTATTCTACTCTATCTATTTAGCGTTTTTTTTTTTTTATTGCACAGTTTGGTTTTATTTCCGCTTTCTCAACTATAATAGCTTGTGGGTTTGGGGGCCGAGGTTTTGAAAACCCTGCGTCCAGGCAGACCAGAAAAAAAGAATTTGACCTATTCACCCCTTTCTAAAACACACCTAATTTTCTCCCACCCGGTGATGGACTCGGCGCGGTGCCAACTTGGAATGCTTTTTATTGACCTATTCTGTGGCTCAAAGTTTGATGATGAAGCCTACCGTAGCGCAAAAACAATATTTACCCGAAAGACAGCGCGAGCAGTTTTTGCTGAAAACATCGTTCATGTTTTGGTATGTAAGCGTTGCGGGGCCCGCCACCCCACACAGGGGGAGCGCCGCCCACAGCGCAGCGCCGGCGGACCTGTCAGCGGCTAACAACTCAGGTTTATAATTCTTCAATTATTATTTATTCTTTTATTTTTATTTTATATATTTTAATAATGATTCATCTTTATTTATTTATTTTACTTTTTATTATTTAATTCATTCTTAACTATATCTTATTTTTATTAATTTTATCTTCTTTTATCTTTATAAACTTTATTTTATTATTTATTATTTTTAAATTTATGGGGAGTTTATAACGTTCAGGCCTCGCGCAACAGCGCAAAAGCGATACGTGCGCAGGGGGGGGGAGACGTAGGAGGGGGGGGGGCGGGGGGGGGGCAAACGAGAGGGCAAAAGGGGCAGAAATGAGATGGAGAAAGGGGAAGAAATGAGATGGGGCGGGTAGATAGATGGGGGAGATATAACAGTATAAACAATAAAACTAATAAACTTATGCTTTCTCCATTGATTTTGTTACGCGCCGTTAAAGCAGTTTGTACTTTTTCTTCTTGCCGAGGGGGAGACGGAGATAAACAAGGCAACCCATTAAAAACCCTTTCTGTTGCTCCCCTCTGTTGTTGGAGCTACCCGTAACCTCTAACAGATGTACCTCTTCTGTTACGGGCGACACCGGCCAGAACAGAAGGGATCAACAAGCAAAAAACACCAGCCACAAAAACTTCTTACTCCTCCTCTCTTAAAATACGTTTCACAATTGTTACTAATTTTTCTATTTTGGCCGCCGCCGAGAGACACGGGAAAAAAAACAAGCAATAAATTCTAAAAAAAAATAATAAAAAAAATACAAAAACAACAAACAATAAATTCCTCTAACTATCCTTCTTGTTACAACTTACACCCGTTAACAACTGCATTGATTTTCCTAATTGCCGCTCTGGGCGCGGGGAAAGCGGAGAAAAAAGCGGGAAAAAACACCAAGCATTACAAAAATTAAAAAACTCTACCCTCCTTTTGTTTATGTTTCACCTTAACATGTTTTGTAACAATTGTATTACTTTTCTGGTTGGGCGGGGAACGGGAGATAGAAGGAATATTACAGGATAAAACAAGCATTAAAACTCTAATGCTTTCTCTTGTCTTTGGGTACGGTAATTATAATGTACTTTCTTTTTGGCAACGCAGCGCCGAGAGAGGATATTCCGTAACCAACAAGACAACAAACCTCTACTTCCTTCTTGTGCAAATAACAGTTGACTTTCTAATGTGGGGGGAGATAACAAGGCAATCAAAAAACTCCTACTCACTTGTACTAATTAATTAGTACTTTACGTTTTCTAAAGGGGTTTGAAGACCAAAAACCCCAACCCACGAAAACGTAAAAACAACATAACTCCCATAAAACAAACATTTACAGACTTACAACTTTACGTTGTAAGGCCGTTCTATATTTATGCTTTTTATACTCTTTAGTCTATTTATCATCAACTAAGCAATCTACATTTAGCAAGCGGAATTGCTTTTTAAT
>NW_020871674.1:2389-12389 GCF_003789085.1 Penaeus vannamei | reverse complement strand
TGTTTTAGGTTTTTTTGTTGTTTTTACTCTCAGGCGAGTGGGGGTTGGGGTCAGTGGGGGTGTGGGCGGTTATTTGGTGGTAGTCAACTAAAAAAACAGGTTGCAGGGGGGGTGTCGGCGGGTACGGTTAACCATGAGCCCGAAAAACGAAGACCAGAACGCGGACGAGAGGGTGCACAGCGTGAGGGAGTGGGCGGTAGCAGGTCCGGTCGGTGTGAGACGGGGAAAGGGGCGTGGAAACGGGAGAAGTGGGTGAGGTGGGGTAGCGGGGGCGGGTGAGGGGAAGAACAAGGAACACAGGGTTTTTTGGGGTGTGGTTTTTGGTTTTTCGCGGAGCGTTTTATTTATGTGTGTGGGTATTGGTTTGGACGGGGGGGTTTTTTCGGCGGGTTTTTTAAAGCACTGGCTCATCACTAGGCGCCTTGGTGGGAAGATCGCACACTAGGTGGAGGTTTTCGCGTCGAGTTGAGGGGAAAACAAGGGGAGGGTTTTTTTTAATTTAAATTTTTTTTGAAAACAAGGGGGAAAGGAGTGTGGGAATGGGGGGTTTTGTGAGGGGGGAAGAAAGACCCTCAAAAGACACCTAAAGGGAATCGGCGGTTCATTCATTTTAAACAGGCAGGTGGGACACCACCCCGACTACCACAGCCGGGGTTTTGGTATCTACCGAACACAACACACACACAACACGGTGGCTTTGGCTTCGACAGGGAAAAACCACCGGGGTTTCGGGTTTTGGTTTTTTTTTTTTGGGGGGTTTTTTTTTTTTAGGCGGGAGGGTTTGGTTTTGTTTTTTGTTTTTGGGGGTTTTTTTCGTTTCGGGGGGCGGGGTGGTTGTGGTGGGTGTTTTTTTTGGGGGGGGGGTTATTTTTTGGGGGGTGGTTGGTTAACGGGTGGGGGGGGTGGGGGGGCCTCGGGGGTTTGAGGGGGGTGAGGCGCGGGGAAGAAAAAAGGGCTAGGGGTTTTTTGGTTTTTAACAGGGTGTGGGTTCGTTTGTTGGGGGTTGTGTAGTGGGGTTTTTATGGGATGGGGTTTTTTGTGTTGGGTTGGTTGTTTTTTTTTTTTTTTAGGGTGTTTTTTTTTTTGGTTTTTTTTTTTTTTTTGGCGTGGTTTTGGTTTTGGGTTGGGGTTTGGGTTTTTTTGGGGTGTTTTTGTTTTTTTTTTTTTGGGGGTTTTTGGTGGGTTTTTTTTTTTTGTTTTTTTTTTTGGCCGTTTTTTTTTTTTTTTGGGTTTTTTTGGGGTTTTTTTTTGTTTTACTTTGGTTTTTTTGTTTTTTTTGTGAGTTTGTTTTGGGTTTTGTTTGGTTTTTTTTTTTTTTTACTTTTTTTTACGGGGGGAGAAAGCGAAGAGGGGGGCGCGAGGGTGAAGGGAAGGGCTGGGGAGGGAAAGCATGGTTGGGGGGTTGAGGGGGGAGGAAAAAGAGGGAAAAAAAAAGGTTGTTTTTTGTTGGTTTGTGGTTTTTTTTTTTTTTTTTTTTTTTTTTTTTTTTTTTTTTGGTTTTGTTTTTTTTTTTTTAAAAACGGCGGGGGGGGGCGGGGGGGGGTTATGAGGGAAGGGGTTTTGGGTTTTATTTTTTTTTAGGGTTGTTTACCGGAGGGAGTGGGGTGGGGGTTTTTGTTTTTGAGGGGAGAAGGGGGGTTGGTTAGTTGGTTGGGGGTTTTGGTGGTGTTTTTTTTTGTTGTTTAAATGGTCTATACTTGGGTCTGGCGAGGGGTTTTTTTGGGTTTTTTTGGGGGGTTTGGGTGTGGGGTTTTTCGTGGTTTTCGTTTTTTATTTTTTTTTTTGGTTTATTGTTTTTTTGGGCGGTTATATTGATGCGGTTTTTTTTTTTTTTTTGGTTGTTTTTTTTTTGTGGGGTTTTTGTTTTTTTTTTGGCTTTTTTTTTTGGGGTTGGTTGTTTTTTTTTGGGTGGGTTTTTTTTTTTTGTGTTGTTTTGTTGTGTTTTTTTTTTTTGGTTGGGGTTTGTTTTGGTTTTTTTTTTTTTGGGGTTGGTTTTTTTGGGTTTAGGTGGTTGGTTTTGTTTTTTTGGTGGGTTTTTTTTTTTTTTTTGGTTGGTTTTTTTTGAGGGTTTTTTACGTTACTGTTTGTTTGTTTTTGTTTTTTTTTTTTGTTGGGGGTTTTTTTTTTTTTTGGGGTTTTTTTTTGGTTTTTTAATAATTTGTGGGGGTTTGGTGTTTTTTTGGGTGGGTTTTTTATTTTTTGTTTTATGTTATTTTATTTTTGTTGGTTTGTTTGTTTTTTTTTTTTTGGGTGGGTATTTGGGGTGGGGGGTTTTTGTTTTTTTTTTTTTTTATTTTTGTTTTTTTTGTATTGTTTTGGTTCTTTCGTTTTTTGGTTTGTTTATGGGGGAGTTTTTGGTTTTGGTTTTTTGGGTTTTTTTTATTGTTGTGTTTTTTTGGTTTTTTTTTGTTTTTTGTCTGGTTGTGATTTTCTTTTGTTTTGTTGGGAGCGTTTGTTTTTTGGGGTTTTGTTTTTTTATTTTAATTTGTTTTTGGGGGGGTTTTTATTTTGTGGTTAGGTTGTTTTTATTTTTTTTTTTTTTTTTTTTTTTTGTGGTTTTGGTTTTGGGGGTGGGGTTTTTTTTTTGGGGTTGGGGGTTTGTTAGGGGGTTGATTTTGGTTTTTTTGTTTTTTTTTTTTTGGGGGGTGGTTGGTTTGTTTGGGTTTTTTTTTTTTTTTTTTTATTTTTTTTGGTTATCGTTTTGGTTTGGGGGGGGTTTTTTTTTTTTTTTTTGGGGGGGGGTTGTTTTTGTTTTGTTTTTTTTTTTTTTTTAACTTTGTTTTTTTTGTGGTAGTGTTTTTTTTTTTTTTTTTTAGTTTTTTATTTTTTTTTTTTTTTTTTAAATTTTTTTTTTTTTTTTTTGTTTTTTTTGTTTTTTTTTTTTTTGGGCGGGGTTGTGTTTTTTTTTTTCTTTTTGGGGGTTAGTGGTGGGTTATTTTTTTTTTTTTTTTTTTTTTTTTGTTTCGTTTTTTTTTTGTTTTTTTTGGGGGGTTTGGGGTTGGTTGTTTTTTGTTTTTTATTTGGTTTTTTTTTGTTTTGTGGGTTTTTTTTTTACGGGGGGTTTTGGGTTTTCTTGGTTTTTTTTTTTTTTTTTTGCGGTTGTTTGTTTTGGGTTTTTTTTTGTGGGTTTTATTTTTTTGGGGTTGGGGTTTTTTTTTGTTAGCGCGTGTTTTTTTTTTTTTTTGGGTTTTTTTTTTTTTATTTTTTTTTGTGTTTTTTTTTTTTTCGGTTTTTATTTAATTTTTTTTTTTTTAATTTGTTTCGCGGTTTGTGGGTTTTTTTGTGGGGTTTTTTTGTTGGGCCGTTATTTGTTTTTTTTTTTTTTTTTTAATGGGGGGTTTTTAGTTTTTTTTATTTTTTTTTTTTTTTTTTTTTTTTTTTGTTTTTTTTTGGTTTTTTTTGGGTTTTTTTTTTTTGTTTTAATTATTGGGTGTTTTTTTTTTTTTTAATGTTTATTTTTGGTTTTTTTTTGGGTTTGGGGGGTTTTTTTTGTTGTTTTTTTTGTTTTTTGGGGTGGGCGGTTAATTTTGTTTTTGTTTTTTTTTTTTTTTTAACGGGTGGTTGTTTTATGCTGTCTTGTGTGGGAGGGTTTTGGTGTATTGTGTGTGTGTCTTTGGTTTTTTGTTTTTGGGGGGTGTGGTGGTATGTCTTTGTGTTTCCGGTTGTTGGTGGTGTGGGATGGGGGTTTTTTTTTTTTTATTTTTTTGTGGGGGTGGCGTTATGGTTTTTTTTTTTTGGTTAGTTTTTTTTTTGTGTTTTTTTTTTTGTTTTTTTGGTTGTTTTTTTTTTGCGTTTTTTTTTTTTTTTATTTTTTTTTTTTTTTTCTTTTTTTTTATTTTTTTTCTTGCGTTTTTTTTTTTATTTTTTTTATTTAATTTTTTCCGGGTTTTTTTTGTTTTATTTTTTTTTTTTTTTTTTTTTTTTTTTTTTGTTTTTTTTTTTTGTTTTTTTTATTAAATTTTTGTTTTTATTTTTGTTATTTATTTTTTTTTTTTAAACCGGGGGCGGCGGGGTCGGTTCGGGGGGGGTCGTTGGGTGAGCTGCGAGGAAAAGGATAAAAGGGGGTGTTTTTTGGTGTCTGGGGTGTGTTAATTTATTAGTTTTTTTTTTACTTTTTATTTTTAACGGGGGTGGGGGGTGAGGGGAAGAGTTAACAAGGGGGGGGGGTGAGGGGAAGGATTAACGTGGGGATAGGGATGGGGTGAGGGAAGGGTTAACGGGGGGGGGGGCTGAGAGGGAAGGGGTTAACGGGTAGGGGAAGGTAAACAGGGGTTGGCGGAATAGGGGAAGAGTTAACGGGGGGATGGGAGTGAGGAGACAAGACCTAACGGGTGGGGGGGTGAGGGAAGGGGTGAAAAATAGGGGGTGCGAGGGGTAAGGGTTAACAGGGGGATGGAGTGAGGAGAAGACTTAACGAGGGGTGGGAATGAGGAAAGGGTTAACAGGAGGGTGGGGGGGTGAGGGAAGGGTTAACAGGGGATGGGGTGAGGAGAAACTTAAACGGGGTGGGGTGAGGTAAGGGGTTTACGGGGGTTACGGGACGGGAGAGGTAGGGAAGGGGTATTACGGGGTGGTGGGGTGAAAGGGAAAAGGCGTTAAGGGAAGGGGTTAACGCTAACTGTGATGCGCGGCTTCTCTCGATTTTAAGCACGTAAAGCCAGAAA
This sequence comes from Penaeus vannamei, assembly GCF_003789085.1. Lineage (NCBI taxonomy): Eukaryota > Metazoa > Arthropoda > Malacostraca > Decapoda > Penaeidae > Penaeus > Penaeus vannamei. The sequence continues at coordinate 7,725 of NW_020871674.1, read as the reverse complement.
ACTAAAGGCGGACACGCGAAGTGTTACGTTGGCGCTGTGTTGTGTGGTGCATGTAATATGTTAATTGGGGAGTTATACTGGGCGGATATGCGAGGCAACCGCTTCTGTACTCTCTCTCTCTCTCTCTCTCTCTCTCTTCTCTCTCTCTTCTCTACATCTTCTCTCTCTCTCTCTCTACTCCTCTCTCTCTCTCTCTCTCTCTCGCTTCGCTCTCACACACAGAGTTGTTGATGATCCTTTCACATACGAAGCTGTCCCGAAGCGGAAGGTAGGAAGTGGTAGGTAGAGTAGCGTAGAGTAGAGGTAGAGTAGGTAGGTAGTAAGTAAAACTAAGTAAAGTTAAGTAAGTACCGTAAGTAGGTAGATAGATAGTCGGTTGGGCGAGTGCGTATTTAATAATAATAATAAAAAATTTAATAATAATAATAATAATAATAAATAATAAATAATAATTAATAATATTTATATTTATTATTAATATTATAATACAGACTAAATACAACCTTGGATATTATCTTGCAATAGGAACAGTAATGTCCTATGACTGAGCACATCAAGTGAGAAAAAACGCCTTAAAGATCTGCCTTCCTCTCCCACCACAGGCCTGTTCCTCATTTATTTTTGTTCACAGAGCCGGAAGATCTTTAATGAATTGATGAATATGTCTTTGTGGTTTGTGCCATACCTTTCCATTTTAATTGATTCTTGGATAAAAAATCGGTAGAAGCGGAGGGGGAAGAAGGAGCGGAGGAACCCTTGGGCTTTTATGAGTCTTTTTATTGTTTTTTATTATTTTGTTTTATGGAGATTTTAAGGTGAATAAGTTCCTCCCTTTGGGCTTCTCTTGCTGCCGGTCCAGAGGAATTCGGTCTCTCGGTCTGTACTCTCCTTGAGCCAATTTTTTTTTTTTTTTTTTTTTGTTTGTTGTTTATAGTTTTGTTATATTTTTAATGTCTTGGTGTGTGTGTGTTTGTGTGTGGATGTGTGTGTGTGTGTGTGTGTGTGTGTGTGTGTGTATGTGTGTGTGTTTGTGTGTGTGTGTGTGTGTGTGGTGTGTGTGTGTGTTGTGCTGTATTAAAATCAATATATATATATATATATATATATATATATATATATATATATATATATATATATATTCAAATATACATATACTTTTTTATGCACACACACACACACACAAACATAAATATATATGTCTGTATGTATTTGGGCAGTGTCCTTGAGATTCAAAGCCAAAACAAGCTCTGAGTCCCTGTTCAGTATCAACTACATCCGCTACAAGATCAAATACAGTGAAAAAGATAGTAAACGATAGAAGACGCTGATAATCCAGTATATTAGTTTTAATATTTTTAAAATTAATTACCAGTATTATCAATTTAACATTTTAAAATTAATTACCAGTATATTAATTTTATTTTTTTTTATTTTATTTTTTACTATATATTAATTCTATAGGGAATAAGCCTTATATTTTTTTCTTTTTTTTTTTTTTTATTTTTTGCATTTATATTGTGTAAGCTAACATATGCATGGAATTTCATTACAACGTGTTTTTGAATTGTTGATTCTAATTACGAAGATATAAATATTTATGGAGGAAAAAAAATACCCCTTATTATAGCACTGAATAATTATAAATATAAGACAAGACATAATAACACTTCAATTATTACAAAAAAAACCAAAACACTAACCGTGTTTATAGACAAAAAAAAAAAAAAAAAAAGTATTGGGATTTAACACGGATATTCTGCAAAAAGAAATAAAAATATTGTAATATTCACTGTAATTGTTCTTATATCCCAAGAACAAAGGAGAGAGATGATTCACTCAACCTCCTTGCAAGAACAGGACAGATCTTGCAATGACAAGAATTTATGGTTACACAGGCCCTCCCAAGTGCTACTCCATTTCAACACACACACGCACGCACCGACTAGCAAAAAGCGATATACAGTGCGTAACACTCCCTCATTTATTAATACTATATTGATGTGAATACAAACTCACTGCGACCACACACACCCACGGACAACATTGCAACACACACACAGCACACACACACGACACACACGCATACACACACACGACAACAAACACCACCGAACCCAGCGCAGCGCACACACACACACACACACACACACACAACACACACACACACACACACACACACACACGCAACGCATGCACACACCACACACACGCACACAAAAACAAGGGAGAGAGAGAGACAGACAGACAGAGAAAAGAAGGAGGAAGAGAGGAGACAGCGAAAGAGAGAGAGAAGAGGAAAGAAGAGACTGAGAGAGAGAAAGAGAGAGATGAGAGAGAGAGAGGACAGAGATGAAGAGAGCGAGGAGAGAGCAGACAGAAAGACAAGAGGACATACACAGAAACACATTTCATTCACTCAATTTGCATCTGCATCATGCATGACCCTTCGCAAGTTCTTTCAATCCCAGAACGTAAGGAACCTAATTCCATTAATTAAAAAAAAAAAAAAAAAAAAAATCTTTATGACGATTTTGACTCTCAATTAATTTCCTCATTGAAGCGAAGGAGATGTAATGTGAAGCAAATTACCTTCTCATTGAATATTCTCCTTTGAAGTGTATTTGGAGCGTATTCATGGACGGGGTTTTAAGTCGGTCTTAAATATTTTGTATCCATGGATGTTTTTTTTTTTTTTTTTTTTTTTTTTTTTTTTTTAGGAGGGTAGGGGGAAATATGAAAAAATAAGATAGTAATATAAACTATTTGGTTATCAATTAACTTTCTCAAGACACATAAACTATTTGGCAAGAATACATAAACTATTTGGTTATAATCAACTTCTCAAGATACATATAAATTATTTGGTTATCAATTGACTTTCTCTTTTTCTTTTCTTTTCTATATTGATTCTGTAGCGACCTGATGGCATCTCATTACTATATAATTACTACCACGTGAGGAGTCTAATAACTGTAACTTCTTAATATTTAGTCTTCAATTGTTTATTGAGACGCATGCATCATAAAGAAAAAATGCACGTAATATATATCTATTTTTTCATACATATCAAACGTGCATATATGTTTACAAAAAGCAAAATATATGCATGTACTTCAAGCGTTTCTTCTAACTCATTTCATTTTACGATACAAATAAATATATAATAATAATAATAATAATAATAATAATAATAATATAATAATAATAATAATAATAATAATAATTAATAATGATGATAATAATTAATAATATAATGAATAAAATGAATAATAGATAAATAATAAATAATAATAATAATAATAATAATAATAATAATAATAATATATAATGATAATAATGCATAATAAATAAAATGATAATGATAATAATATATATAATAATAATAATATAATAAATAATAAATAATAATGAAATAATAATAATAATAATACATAATAATAATAATAAAATAATAATGATAATAATAATAATATGATAAATAGTATATAGTAATAATGATAATAATAATAATAATAAAATAATAATATAATAATAATAATAATAAATGATAATAATGTAATAACAATAATATAATATTGATATGATGATGACAATAATAATTTAAATTCCAATCCATCATCATCATCATCATCATCATCATCATAATAATAATACATTAATATATAATAATAATAATAATAATGATAATACATAAAATAATACTAATACTTAATAATACTTTAATAATAATAATTAATACAAATAAATATAACATAATAATAATAATAATAATAATAATAATTACGAATGACAATAATATTTAATAATAATCATCATCATCTCATCATCATCATCATTCATCATCATCATCATGATAATAAATAAATAATAATAGTAATAATAATAATAATAATAATAATATAATAATAATAAATAATAAATAATAATATAATAATAAATAATAATAATAATAATAATAGTAATAATAATAATAATCAATCAACCATCATTCATCATCATCCTCCTCCTCGCTCAATCATCATCATGAATAATAATAATAATAATAATAATAATAATAATAATAAAATAATATAATAAAATTAATAATAATAATAATAATAATAATTAATATAATAATAAATCATCATCATCATCATATCATCATAATAGTAATATAGTAATGAATAATAACTAATTAATGATAATAATTAATAATAATGATAATAATAAAATATAATAATAATGACAAAATAATAGTATTAAAAATAATATTACTATCAATAACTAATTTTCTATGTATCTTATACGTACCCATTATTTAGTGAGGAGCAGCAGAGCAGGCGAGTGCATGTACAAACAGCGGAAAAAAGTATATTATCCAATAAAGTTGATAACTCAATTATACTCATTAGGTCGAGGATAAGTGTGTACCGCAACAAGAAAAAATACTTATCAGAAAGTAATTAACGAAGAATTTATAATTAATAAGCCAAGGAGGCTAAGCGGGGAGTGATTTAAGGCTTGAAAGAAAGGGAGAGGGAGAGAGAGAAGAGAAAAAGAAAAAGAAAAAAGAAACGAGACAACCAGAAGCATATATATATATATATATATATATATATATATATATATATAAATATAATAGAGAGAGAGAGAGAGAGAGAAGAAGAGAGATGAGAAGGAGAGAGAGGGAAATGAAGAGGAGAGAGACGAAGAGAGAGAGACAGACAGAGAAAGCAGAGAGAGAAAGAGAGAGAGAGAAGAAGATAAGAATACCAAAGAGACAGAAGAGAAAGAGAGAGTAGAAGACACACAGACAGATAAAGAGAAAGGGCAAAACAAAATACGACAGACGACGAGAGAATAATATTCAAACGACAAGAGTTATCAAAGAAAAGGAGATGCACTTACGTCTTTCTGCTCTGAACAAGAACGTATTTCTTCACCAGGACAGGAACACAACACAACTCCAACCCCATAACAATAATGAAAAACGTATTTGTACATAAGCATGGCTACTTCAAGATTATTTAATGATATATTGAAAATGGTGACAGCCTTCACTTCATTCCCCTTCGTCTTTTCATCAAAAAGTTTTGAAAATTTTATCATTTTCTATTCAATTATAAAATTGTTGTGTGTGTGTGTACTGGGTGTGCTGTGTGTTGTGTGTGTGTGGTGTGTGTTGTGTGTGTGTCGTGTGTGTGTTGGTGTGTGTGTGTGTGTGTGTGTGGTGTGTGTGTGTGTGTGTGTGTGTATCAAACCTCCACTCGATGAAGTGAACCTTACCTTCTAGCATTTGGTCACATGTACCAGCGGTCCACAGCATATACCAGAATAAGAAGTCAATCTAGAAATAC
>NW_020871673.1:148364-159835 GCF_003789085.1 Penaeus vannamei | reverse complement strand
TTGGCATTCAACGTGCAATCTGGCGGCGAGGGATCGAGTCCCCCCGAATCGGAGAGTTTTATAATGTTCATGATAAAAATGCGGGTATTGCATCATTCCATCTTATATATATATATATATATATATTATATATATATATATATATATATATATATATATATATATATGTATCTATGTATGTATGTATATATGCATACCGGAGTGAAGCTCTCGGGGAAGGCCTAATGGAACCCTGCAGGTGGATGACGGGTCATGCAGCCTGTTGCCCCCTTTTGTATGGGGCAGGGGTGGTAGAGGTGGAGTCCACCTGGAGTGACTGCCCGAGGCTAAACCTCAGGCGGGAAGTCAGGGTGGAGGCTTGGAACGTCAGGATGATCGGTTGCCTCTGCTGTTGAGGGAACTGGGGAGGCTGAGAGTGGAGGTGGCTGCTCTCTTGGAGGTGAGAAGACCTGGCAGCGGCACGATCAGTGTAGGTGGCTAAACCTATTACTGGTCGGGCCGCTGCGACGGTCACCATCTCCAAGGAGTAGCCATAACCATCTCCAGCCCTCGGTAGTAGAAGTTAATCCAGTCGATGAGCATATAATGGTAATCAGACTGAAGTTGGCATTTGGCTTCATGTCTCTTATTACTGTGTACGCTCCTACCGATGTTTGTAAACTCGATGTGAAAGAGATGTTCTATGCCAAACTAGCATCTGTGTCAGACAGATGTCCCAGGCGTGATATTTGTAATGTTCTGGGTGGATTCAATGAGGTATCTGGCTGTGATTGAGATGGCTATGAGGTGTCTGTCGGTCCTCATGGTTCGGGAGCTGATGCCGGAAGCGAGAATAGCCTCCTTTTCCGGCCCTTTGCTAGGTCCCAGAAACTGAGGATTTCTGACTCCTGTTACCAGTGCTCAGACCCACAACGCTGGATGTGGTACAGCGATATGAGCAATGCATCAGCCAAGGAGATCGACCACATACTCGTTAGCACTTCGGGTTGATGCAGCTCAAGAGCTCAAGAAACGATTGATGAGTTTATTAGAAGAAGTCTTGCAGAGGAGGTAGAAGGCCATTCTTACTAAATGACCTTCGATCTGCATACAAAGCCCTGAGAAAGCTGACCTCCAAGCGAATAGGGCTTGGAGGTCAGCTTTCTCAGGGCATCACACTGCTAAGTGACGGCAGTTCACTTAGCAAGGTGCCAGATCGTCTCAGATTCTGTTGCGGTGTGGGAGCTTTGGGCTGAGTACTTTGAGCAGTTGTACCAGGTTGACCCTCCAACAGTTAACTTGAATACGGGTAGTACCGAGATTCCGTTGCCGGACCCACCCGTCAGTGAAAATTCTCCCTCCCTAACTGAATTTAGGGGGAAGATCTCCAAGCTGGAGCAGTAAAGCAGCAGGTATATGTGGCATCCCAGCTAAACTGTTAAAGGTTCGTGGTGATCCTATGGCGCGGGATTTACATGCTGTCCTGGCTGCCACCTGGTGGTCCGGTACCGTTCCCCCTGACCTGTTGAGGGGTGTGGTCATCCCTCTCTGGAAGGGGAAGGGGGACCGATGGGACTGCAACAACCACCGAGGCATCACACTGCTCAGTATACCAGGCAAAGTTCTCGCCCACATCCTTCTGAGACATATCAGAGCACCTACTAATGCATCATAGGCCGAAGCAATATGGATTCACTTCTAGTAAGTCCACAATAGACTGTATCCTTGTGCTTCGAGTCGTTGTAGAGCGCCGACATGAGGTCGGCTGTGGGCTGCTTGCAACCTACATCGACCTCAAGAAGGTGTTCAATACGGTGCATCAGGAATCACTATGGGAGATCCTGAGATTGAGAGGAATTCTAACAAGGATTACTGGACTAATAGCAAGTTTATAATATACTGGTACTATCAAGCGTCTTTCCTGCTAGTTCAGGAGCGAGGCAAGGCTGTGTCCTTACACCAACACTTTTCAACACTTGCATGCACTGGATACTGAGCAGAGCTACTATTCAAAGCCATTGTGGAGCAACTCTGGGTAATATCAAGGTTACCGACCTTGATTTTGCTGATCATGTTGCTATTCTATCTGAGTCCTTGGAATCCTTAATGGTGGCTCTAGATGCAAGCGAAGCCCTTGAGTCTAGAGGTCTCCTGGACCAAGACCAAGATCCAGGACTTTGGGGACTTGCTAGGAGAACCTACTCGGTCGGTACGTGCTTGTGGCAAAGACAATGAAGTAACAGAGAGCTTTAAATACCTTGGTAGTGTAATTCATAACTCTGGGCTGTCAGACTAGGAAGCCAGCAGACGGATTAGGCTGGCAGCAGGGTTCATGAACTCTCTCGACAAGAGTATTTGGCGATGCCGGTAACTGGGCAGAAGGACCAAGCTATGAGTCTTTAAGGCCCTGGTAATGCCAGTTCTGCTATACGGTAGTGAAACCTGGACACTATCCTGTGCCTTGGAGTCACATCATGATGCCTTTTGTAATAGGTCCTTTCGCCGGATCATATATATATATATATATATATATATATATATATATATATATATATATATATATATGTGTGTGTGTGTGCGTATACATATATGTATACGTATACATACATACATATATATATATATATATATATAATATATATATAATATATATATATATATATATATATAATAAATAAATAAATATATATATATATATATATATATATATATATATATACATCATGCACACATGCACACACACACACACCACACACACACACACACACACACACACACACACACACACACACACACACACACACGCGCGCGCGCGCGCGCGCGCGTACACGTACATATACACATACACATACAACACACACACACACGCATATATATATATATACATATATATATATATATATATAAAACCTGTGACGTCATTACCCAGGTGTAACTCATTCAGTATCTTAATCTCGAACAATAAAGCGCAGGGCACTATTAAGCGCATATCACGCATATATATGGTTGGTTGCTAGGGGTGGCGGGAAGGATTAGGGTGAAAGTGGCAGTGTCGGTGGTTGTGAAGGTGCTTGTGGTGTAATGTGTTTGTTCAGTTTGTCAGTGAAGTTATTGAGTGTTGTTTCAATGACGTGTTGGGGTAGCCTATTGCAGTTGTGTATAGTACGTGGGAAGGAGTGCTTGTAAGAGTCGGTGTTGATGTGGTATGTGACGAATTTACTGGTATGTGAGTTCCGTGTGTTGCGTGTATGTGCTGCTTGTAGGTATTCGTGTTTGTTGATATCCATAAGGTTGTTTGTAATCTTGTACATCATTGTAAGTTTGTGTGCTTCTCTTCGTGTCTCAAGCAAGTACTTGCTAATCATTTTTTTTTTTTATGTGAGATGTAATACCAGGTATGCGTGTGTAATTTAGGTAATAAATCTGGCAGCCCTTGTATTGACCTCTTCGAGCTTCTTAATGCACTTGGTGTAAGCCATTATAAGTGCATTATAAGTTACGTATTTGATGTTAGGTTTACAGTTGTGTAGATTCCTCCTCAGAAACCCGTGTTTAGCTAGCTTTGTTAGTGGTGAAATCAGTGTGTATTAAAGGTGAGATTGTTTGTAAGCCAAGGTATTTGTAAGATGCTGTAGGTGTTGTTGGTTGTGTAGAGAATAGGTGTAACGTATTGGAGTATGTGATCTAGTGAAGCGGAGAACTTTGCATCTGTCAGGTCTGAACGACATTTGCCACTGTTCCAGGGCGTCTATGTCATGTTGTAGGTCTACAGTCATCTTCAGTTTTAATAGGTCAGAACAAAAGACTGTCATCAGCAAAATGTCTAGTGGAAGAGTTAGGTACAGAAATTGGAAGATCGTCAATGCACAGGCAGAGAAGGGAGCCAAGTGAAAACTGTCAAACTCTGTTAAAGGGTTTAGCAAAGTCGAGCAGTATGGTGTTAACTTGTTTTGTGTCGCATCTGTTGCTGTAGGGCATTGTTGTGATGTGGTGATTTAGTCTCACATGGAAATGAGTGTTGATTAAGCATGTTTTGTGTTCTGGGTCAGTCACAAGGATGATGTTGATTGCCATAGTGTCATGTTGTGATGAAGAAATGTTTAGGGTTGTTTCTGACGTTTGCGAGGTGGGTGGAAATGTTTTCATGTTCTGTTTTCTTTATGTTTTTGGATTTTTTTTTATGATAGGATTTGAAAGGAACCTAGTTTTCTGGAGTGTTGTATGTTTGCGCGCGTCTGTAAAGTCGATATTTTTTACAATGTCTGCATAGGTCCCTGGAGAATGTCTTCTTAGTGTTTTCTACAATATGTGTTTATCCATGGATGTGAGTATGGTGAATTTAAGGTTATCCTAAATAGAATTACATGGTTTTGTGTGGGGATCTATAAAACAGTAGTCTGTGCTGAAGTTGGTGATGTTCTGTGTAATTGCGTCTATATCAGCTTTGGAAAAGAGGAAAATTGGTCTGCGTCAGTTTCTGTCTGGCTGGTCTGAGGTCTGCGTCAACGAGGACATTGTCATGGTCACTTAATCCTGGGATATTCTTGGTGCTTATTATGTCTAGAACGTTGTCTGCGAGAAACAGGTCAAGAATGTGTGAGGTGGTGCGAAAAGGAGCGACTTACAGGTAGAGAGTTGGAGTTGGATCCAGGCGATTTCACAGTCTGTGTCAAGGTCCGGTATTGGTTTGGTAATGAGTTCTGGGTTGGTGGCGATGAGGACGCCACCACCTCTGCCATCGTCATTAGAGCGGTCTATATAGTAGTCATGATAAAGGGAGGGGGAAATTTTCAGCACAGTCGATGTTAAGGAGTCACCCATGTCTCGGTGAATATTATGATGTGTGGTTAGGATGATTGGATGATTTGGTGAAGCTGGGCTATTTTGTTTGTAATGAAGTTGTGTAGCAGGCGGAGGGTAGTTTGGTTATTGCGAGGTCGTGGTCTAAGGGAGGGGGGAGTGATGACAGGGAGCAAGGAGTCGGGAGTTGGGAAAGGAAAAGGGAGAAGAGGGGAGGAAGAGGGGGAAGGAGAAGGGGAGGAAAGGAGGAGGAGGAGGGGGGAAGGAAAGGAGGAGGGGGAATAGGTAAAGAAGAAGAGGGGGAAGGAGGGGTTGGGAAAGGAAGAGAGGGGAAGGGTAGGGTAAGGCCGAAGATGGAATATGATTGTGAGATGAATGGAAGCCCTAGAACAGTGGGATATGGAGCTTGGGATGAAAGTCTGGTGTGAGGATTTATTGGGGTTGAGTGCTTGATTTTATGTTTATGTGGGTAGTGTGTGTATAGTTTGTGGATGGATTTGGAGGAAGAACGTGTTGTAAGGAAGGACTGTTTATATCATGTGAATGGAGTGTGTTGAAAGACTTGGAGAGTGTGATGGGAGATGGCAGATCCGCACACCGCTCTTGTTAACTAATCCAGCGTATAACTGTGTGAAGGAGCCGATGCAGCTGATATGGTACCAACCAGCATGTGCAGACCTCTCACAGCAGTTATCGCACTGGATGGCCCTCTGGGACCATTTAATAGTCCTTGTGCAGATCGTGCATGGGTACTTGGGGCAGTAAGGGCCGGGGTTAACATTAACGCCGGTATTACCACAAAGGAGCAGCAGAAGAAGGATGGTGTGTCTGAGTGTTTATTTGTCTTGTAATATGTAATGGGGTGTCGTAGGGCTGCGAGGGAGTGAAGCCGGTCAGTGCTTCTTTGTGGTGTATGAGTACTTTGTTGTTGATTTGTGGATGTCTGCGTATGTTTAAGGATTTGTGCATAAAGTGTGAGTAAGATGAGTGTTAATGTAAGAGCAAGAAAGGTAATGTGTAAAAATAAGTGGCATCTATCATTGTTTTCTCTTACCTTTCTTGAGCGTGAGTTGGTTACATGTTGTGTTGTAGGCGTAGAACTGTCAAGTAGCAAGTCATGGCGCAGAACAAGTGTATATAAATGTGTAAGTGATGATATATAAGAGTCAATATTGGTTAAAAATAGGTGATAAAATACTAAAAACACATAATATGTTATGTTTTTTGTTTAAATCTAAAAGATTAAATAAATTTAAAAAGCGTATGTTCTGATGTGTTCTTAACTTAGCAGAGGATTTAAAGATATGAAGACTTAGTTTCAATTCCATTTATTACAGTGGATATTCTTTGCTATGACATATTGTCCGTTTTATTTTGCTTCTAAATCTCCCCCTGTGTGCAAGGAATGGCCGGGGTTACCACAGGTAGTGCGCAGGATCGAACGCAGGTCAGCAAGAGTACAAACCCAGCACGTTACCACTGGACTACACAGCATTGGGTACGGGAGTGAGGGATGGGCAGAGCGTGTGGAATCACGTCCGTCTGCCACGGTGTCCAGCAAACAACCAACCAAGTATGAAAGTATGGTACATTTTCCGATTCAAATAGAAGTAATCTCAGCTTGTGTTCACTTTTCCATGCTGCATCAACTTCTTTACAGTTCTGTAGACGGCGATATGACCTTTCAGATGGTCTTCTAACCTTGCTCTCCTTTCTGATCATGCTGCCCTTAGTCATCCCTGTGAATATTCATATAAACTTGCCCTCTTCACAATTTTACCTAAATCACCTTTTATGTAAAATACTATCCTACCTATACCCCATACAAGTCCAATAACTTTCCAACATTTTGTTTAGAGTAGCATAAGAAACCATCCTCTCTTTGTCGATAATGATACTTATTGTACCTAATAACTTTTCAGTAGTGTATAAGAACTATATAATGGCCTAACTTCTGATACTGTTAATCATCAAATGAACTGGATCAATTCATACGGCATCGACTAAACAGAGTGCTCTGTCGCTCGCCTTCAGAACGGTTATATAAGTAGATATCAAAACTTTCTCATTGTCTATTTTTGGGGGGCATTAATGGCTCTCTCATACCAGGATCGTGCTATTAATGTGAAAAATCCCCGTGATGTTGAAATTAGAGGGATCATATCCATTACCCAAGACCACCAAGATCGCTTGCAGGAGTTCCCAGTCCCTCTAAAGCAATGGTTCTTAACCATTTTGAAGTCACAAACTCTCTTAAGAACCCGATAAAAGTTATGGACCCCTTATCCAGAAATATTCACATAAACACAACTTTGCATGCAACGCGTACACGGCCACAAAAATGAAAGCTGCTGTTTTGCGTTTGGGCAAAAATTTAAACTGATGAGGCTATTTTTCATTATTCCTTATTCATTTCTACAAGCATTCAAAGAGGAGAACAAGCGCTTTCCAAAGTCATCAAATCATCTTAGTTCATGTCGATAATCATGACACTTTTCTTTCATATACACTAGTAAAAGCATTCTGTCTCTCTATCTCTCGAGAAAACATGACAAGAGAACAGCTTTTTAAAATCATGAAATCATATTTTGGGGGGAATAATGAAATTTATTGAAAATAATGATTTTTTTGGCGGGTATTGTCGGGACCTGCGAGCATTGGTCGCAAAATATGAACTTTGATTATCATGGCAATAGGTAATTTTTCTATTGAAATTTGTTTGCTTGATACATATATGAGATACAGAAAGGATGATTAAACTTTAAAGTAGAAAATCTAAAATCAGCACTGCTTTCTCTGCAGACAGTAATGCTAATTCTAATCTGACCTAGCAATATTTGACCAAATCCTGGTAATGATATCTGTGGGCCGTTTATATTATATCAATAAAATAGCAGTGCAGGATGTTAAGAATGTAGCTCTAAAGGTCCTATCACACGTCAATTTTTTACGTTTCCGAATAAACTTTCCGTATGAAAATCGACTGTGCCATGTTAGGGATTTTGACAGTTCGCGCGCATTTTTCCTTACAGCCAATAGGGAGAGGCCACCTGGATGTCTGTAGGCTCTCAGCCAATGAGAGGAGTTGACACATTCGCTCTTCCACGTGCTCTCTCTCTCAGGCGACAGCGTCTCTTTGTTCTTCACCTTTTTTGTGTTATCATCACCTTATTTCGAGATTCAAGGAATCCCAGTACTAAGTATAAGTTTTATGTGTTCTATGATATATAGGTCTGGTCAGAATAAATGTTTGAATCTGTTTAGTGGTGTATTTTTATGAAATATCCTATTGCATGTGTGTAAAATATTTCTATGTTCCTAGGTTATGCATTTATCTGTTCGTTAGTTTCTTACTACAAGGCCCTGGATTCTGTTCTATTACTTTGATGTCATTCATGGAGTTAAAAACCTTGTTATCTTAGATCTTCAGTAAAATAGGAATCAACAGCATTGTTTATTTTAACCGTTGTGTAACAAAATTGGCGACCTTGCCAGGATCCAGGTGCCGTGTAATGTATTAGGAAACTGCATCATTTATGCCAGTTATCTCTACCCATCTTTGTAAACATGGCATCTATCATTAGTGAAGAGGATGTTAAGAATTTTCTTTCATCAGAACCATCTGTTGAGAAAGTTGAATCATTAGGGAAGCATGAACTAAAAATAGTTGCTAAATTTCATGAACTGGAGTTTCCTTCAGATGTAAATAGATTCCCATTAGTTAACATGATTAACAGGAAATTGTTTGGTATAGAGAATCTTTTTTCAGGGAATTTCCCTGAAGAAATTGACCGTGTTCATGACTTTTCAGCTTCACATGAAGTTACAAGTGAAGGCTCAAGCAATCTTAAAGACCCTTGTGTGCTCTTAGAATTAGAAAAGATCCGTCTGGAGCAGGCCAAACTTGATTTGCGCCGGGAAGAGATGAAGCTAAATCATGAGTTTAGAATAAAACAGCTGGAGAGCAATGTCTCTATTCATTCCTTTGATGTGGCAAGACAGGTAAGACTTGTTTCCACCTTTTGTGAGAGCGGGATGTCAAGTACTTTGTGATGTTGAAGGTTTGCACAGAGTTTATGTTGGCCCAAAGAGTATTGGCCAATATTGTTGCAAAGTGTTTTGAAGGGTAAGGCTCAAAGTGTGTATGCATCTTTATCAAACATTCAATGTGTAGATTATGATATTGTGAAAAATACTATTCTGAAGTCGTATGAACTTGTGCCAGAGGCATATAGGCTCAAATATAGAAACAATCCAAACTAACTGACCAGACTTGTGAAGAATATGCCAGAGTTAAAGATTTGTTTAATCAGTGGCTTCGTTCAAAAGAGGTAAAGTCAGACTTTGTTAAATTAAAGGAACTAATGTTATTAGAGGAATTTGCCAGATGTGTTCCTAAAGAAGTTTCTCTATACTTATCTGAACGAGGTGTAGATAATATAGCTGTTGCTGCCATTATGGCTGATGAGTATGTATTGACACATAAGACCTATACTAATAAACTTCCGGGTTTTCAGAATAAGAGAGATGTTGTAGCAGCTTCTCACAGTAAGTTTGCTCGTCCAGATGATGTAGTGGACCATGGAAAGATGTCCAAGCCACATGATTTTGTACAGGGGAAGAAATGTAAGATTTGTAATTACTGTGGGAAGACTGGCCATTGGGAGAGAGAGTGTTGGAAGAAGTCACGAGAAATTAAGGCTAAATCAGTAGCCTTGGTTTCCACTAAAGTAAGTTTATCCAAAAAGTTTTCACCTGTAACTGTTTTCCCCAGAAATGAAAATAAAGCTTCTTTAAGAAAGTTGGATGTAAACAGTGGTGATAGGGCTTTCACTGGATCGTATGATAGTTTTATGCACGAAGGTACTGTCTCACTTGAGGGTGGGGAAAAGAAATCTGTTCAGATTTTACGGGATACTGGCGCTTTAAAATCTCTCATGTTAAAAGGTTTGGTTGATTTTGAAAGCCCAGAGAAAATAGTTGTTCATGGAGTTGGAGGATCCATCTCTGTTACCCCTGTGAGAGTGTACCTTGAGTGTGAATTCTTTGAGGGTTTTGTGTGTGTAGGCCTGGTGGATCAATTGCCTATGCATGGTGTTCATTTCCTGTTGGGAAATGATATAGCGGGCAAGAAGGTGAACCCTGTCCCGTTATTATCTGAGAAACCTGTAGCTGTGGAAGAAACTAAGCAATTAGTTGAGGAAGTACCCCATGTGTTCCCTGCTTGTGTTGTAACAAGGTCCATGTCTACCAATATTAAAGTACCCCAGACTGGGAATGTAATCAATCCTGATGTTGTTAACTTGGCTGATACCTTCTTTGCCACCATTGACTCTGTAGATAGAGTAGCACTAGTTAATCAAACTGATATGTCTAAAGGATTAATTGAATTGCAGCAAGCTGACCCTGAGTTGCAAGACTTAGCTGAAGCTGCTGTGGCTGAAAATGAGTGTGATGAACTGTCAGTTTGTTATTATTTGAAAAGGGGTGTATTAATGCGTAAGTGGAGACCCCATTCTTCCCTAGTAATTGACAGTGAGTGGGTGACAGTACACCAGGTAGTAGTTCCAAATGTTTATAGGTATGATATAATGAAACTTGCTCATGATTCTACCTTTGCAGGACATTTGGGGTAAGAAAGACCTTAGACCGGATTTGGCGTAACTTTTATTGGCCTACAATTCGCAAAGATGTTTCCCGTTATTGCAGGACGTGCCACACATGCCAAATGGTCGGTAAGCCTAATCAACCTCCTGATATTGCTCCATTAATACCCATTCCCCCCTTTGATGCTCCATTCTCCAGAGTGGTTATTGATATTGTTGGCCCTTTACCTAAAACTGCAACAGGATATTCTTATATTCTTACTATCATGGATATGGCTACTAGATATCCTGAGGCTGTTCCTCTCAAAAATACCTCAGCTAAAATAGTAGTAAGAGAGTTATTACAGTTCTTCACAAGGTTTGGCTTACCTAAAGAAGTGCAGTCTGACCAGGGATCAAATTTTATGTCCAAAGTTTTCAGACAGTCCCTCCGGGAACTAGGTATTGAGCAGATCACTTCCACTGCTTACCATCCTCAGAGTCAAGGTGCCATAGAACGTTATCATCAAACTCTTAAAAGTATGATTACAAAATTTTGTACAGAAAGTCACAAGGATTGGGATAAAGGCTTGCCTTTCTTGCTTTTTGCTACTAGAGAAACACCTAATGAATCCTTGGGTTTTTCTCCATTTGAGTTAATGTTCACCCACGAGGTGAGAGGACCATTAAAATTATTAAAAGAAGAGTGGCTTGGTATGGATGAGAATGTAGGACTTTTATCTTATGTTAGTGACTTTAAAGAGAAGCTGAACCGTAGTTGGAAATTGCTAGAGATAACTTGGTTTCTTCCAAAAGAAAATGAAGAAATGGTACGAGAAAAGCGAGAATGAGGGTGTTCCAGCCAGGTGATCAGGTGTTGGTTCTGCTCCCCATACATGGTCAACCCTTACAGGCAAAATTTAGTGGTCCATATTTGGTAAAGCAGAAGCTGAGTGATGTTAATTATGTTGTTTCCACCCCAGATAGGAGAAAATCCAGTCGACTATGTCACATAAATATGTTAAAACCATACTACCAGAGGGATTCACCAGATGCTCCAGTGTGTGCAGTAGCTCTAACACCCACAGAAGATGAAGATAATGCTTG
>NW_020871673.1:118364-120864 GCF_003789085.1 Penaeus vannamei | reverse complement strand
CCTCCCTCCATCCCCTTCTGGTTTACTTAATCATTCAGCATCACATATACACCTTATCTCTTCCTCAATACCTACTCTTAACCGTTTCTAAAAAAACGATGAAGATCACGTCCCAAAAGTGCGGTATAACTCCTCCATTATATTATTCATACTAAGAGTACTTGCAAATTTCCGGCGAAATAACAGCACGCTCTAACTTTATTCCATTATCCCCGCGCATGAAGGAAGCTAATGCAAACACCTTCGCTTCTTGGAAACGCTGTTATCTCAAAGGTAAAACCCCATCGTATCTGTCAGGAGTTTACGCACCGAAAGTTTAAAGTTTTCTCTGTTGCTAAAGCTCGAGTTTGCGATGGAGGGAGAGGAGGTGGTGGGAGGAGTGTGGAGAAGATGGAGGGAAAGAAGATAAGGAGGAAGGGATAGGGAGAGGAGGAAGGGGAAGAAGGGGGAGAGCAGAGAGGAGGCGGAGGAGGGAAGAGGATGAAGAAGAAGAAAGGAAGAGGATTAGGAAGAAAATGAAGAGAAGAGGAGGAGGTGGAGAAAGGAAGAGGAAGAAGAAGAAATGAAGAGGATTGGGAAGAGGAGAAAAAGAGAAGAGGAAGAACGCTAAATAAAAAAACAGGAGTTTCCACAACGAAAGTTTAGAATTTTCTGCATTGCTTAAACGAGGCTGCGATGGAGAAGACGAGAGAAGATGGAAGTGAAAGAAGAAGGGGTATGTAGAGGTTAAAGGAAAAGAAGGAGGTAGAAGAGGGAAGAGGTTGAAGATGAAAAAGATGAAAATGGAGAAAAGGAAAGGAGGAGGAGAAGGAAGATCAAGGTAGATGAGGAAAAGAAGAGGAGGAGGAAGGAGAAGGGCAAACAAGCGTTGACACATCGGAAGCTAAAAATCTTAAAGCTTGAACGACTGAGAAGACGAAAGAGGCGGAATGGAGGAAAAGAGATGAAGGAGGAAGAGGTAGGAACAGGTGGAAGGAGAAGAAGGGGTATAGAATAAGGAGGAGGAGGCGGGAGAAGGGAGGAGGCAAGGAAGGAAAAGAAGAAAGGCGAAGTCGTGAGAAGTTCGTAAAAGAAAGGAAGAGAGGAATGAGATAAGAAGGGAGAAAGCGATAGTGAGAGAAGATAGAGAAAAAAAAGAAAAGGAGAGAGGAGGACTTAGGCAGAGGAGGAGGAAATTTAAAAAAAAAGAGCAAGGATTGAGAACAAACAAGGAGGAAGAAGAGAGAAGACGAGAGAGAAGGAGGAAGGGGGAAATGGAAGAGGATATAATAAAGAAGGGAAAACAGACAAGGAGGAAGAAGTAGGGAAAGAAGAGAGAAGGAGGAAGGGAGAGTGAAAGGAAATAAAAAAAGGAGGAAGAAGCGGGAAAAGGAGAGAGGAGGAGGAAGAGGGCAGTGGAAGATAAGATAATAAAGGAGGGGAAACAGACACGGATGAAGAAGAGGGTTCTCGACAATACCACATGACTCCACATGGCCTCAACAAAAACTCCGCACGAACAAAAAACATGCATATATTCGCAAAACCTAAGCAATGATTCTGCACAACTCCAAATGGCATGAATTGTGACTCCACATAAACCCTTTTTTTTTTTTCTTTTTTTTTTTTTTTTTTTAGATAAACTAAACGATTCCGCACCAACCCTCATAGATTCAACATGGCCATTATGCAAAGGGAAACCTGCGGAATGTCACCTTTACTGCGGAGCGAATACATTGTTCAATGTGTTCAGAATTAATGAAGAATTTTTGCACTGGGTTAACGAGAGAGAGAGAGAGAGAGAGAGAGAGAGAGAGAGAGAGAGAGAGAGAGAGAGAGAGAGAGAGAGAGAGAGAGAGAGAGAGAGAGAGAGAGAGAGAGCAGAGAAAAAGGAGGGGGCAGACAGACAGATAGACAAAATAGGAACAGAGAGATAGATAGATAGAGAAAGAGGGAGAGAGAAAGAAAACAGAGAGAAGGGAGGGGGCAGACAGACAGATAGACAAAGAAGGAAGAGAGAGAGAGAGGGGGAAAGAGAATTGAATCCTTGCTTTCTATTTGAAATTAGCCCTATTAGTCTATCAGTAATCTAGTTTTCTCACAATCATTTATGGAATTTCCATGCCGGAGAAGAGGAAACTATCCTTTTCGCCATTAAGAGATCTATTGCAGTTTAAACTCTCGCCTTGGTGCTGCGGGCGAGAAAGGTGTAAGCCACGGTTAGCGAGTTAACATGTCTTTCCAGACTCATAGAGAGAGAGAGAGAAAGAGAACAGAGAGAAGGAGGAGGCAGACAGACGGATAGACAGAAGAGGAAAAGAGAGACAGAGAGAAGTTAACTTTCATTAAAACACAAAACAAAAGGCAAAGTGAGCTTGAATTTAATTGAAAAATAAAGTGTTTATATAAAGTAAAGAAAAAAAAAAAAAAAAATCGAAAATTAAGAAAAGAGAAAGAAGAAAAAAACGAAAAAAAACAGATGATTACATTTTAGCATTAGACCCAAAAAAAGCAAATGGCT
>NW_020871673.1:100745-106232 GCF_003789085.1 Penaeus vannamei | reverse complement strand
TCTCTCTCTCTCTCTCTCTTCTCATCTCTCTCTCTCTCCTCGTCTCTCTTCTCCTCTCTCTCTCTCTCTCCTCTCTTTTTCTTTTCTCTCTCTCTCCCTCTCTCTCTCTCTCTCTCCCCCTTCTCCCTCTCCAACCTCTCCCTTCCTCTCCCCATCTCGTCTCTCGCCCCTGATCCCTCTTCCCTACCATCTCTCGCCCTCCGAATCCTCTCGCCCTCCCTCATCTATCGCCCTCCCTCTCTCTGCCCCTTTTCCATTTCCCTCTTTTTCTCTCTCCCCCTCACCCATCTCTTTTCTCCGCCCCCATCCCTCCTCTCCCTCTCCGCTCTCTCTCCCTCTCACGTGTTCGCGGTGGTGCTCTCTGCCCTCTCTCTCTCTCTCGTCGTTTCCCTTTCTCTGCTCCTCTTCGGCTCTGATCCCTCTCCTCTCCCTCTCCTCTCGCCTCTCCCCTCCTCTCTCTCGCCCTCCCTCTCTATGTCTCTCTCTCTCGCCCTCCCTCTCTATCTCTCTCTCTCTCCTCGACGCCTCCCATCTATCTCTTCTTCTCTCTCTCGCCGTTCTCCCTCTACCTCATCGTCTCTCCTCGCCCTCTATCTTCTCGCCTTTTTTTTTCTCTCTCTCTCTCTCTCTCTCTCTCTCTCTCCTGCGTCTCTTCTCTCTCTCTCTCTCTCTCTCTCTCTCTCTCTCGCTCCATTCTCTCTCTCTCTCTCTCTCTCTCTCTCTCCTCTCTCTCTCTCTCTCTCTCCTCTCTCTCCGCCTTCTTCTCTTCTCTTCTCTCTTCTCTCCCTTCGTTTCTCTCTTCCTTCTTTCTCTCTTGCCTTTCTTTTCTCTCTCCCTTCTTCTCTCTCTCTCTCTCTCTTCTCTCTCTCTCTCTCTCTCTCTCTCTCCTCTCTCTCTCTCTCTCATTCTCTCTCTCTCTGCTCTCTCGATCTTTCCGCCTTCTTCTCTCTCCGCCTTCCATTTTCTCTCATCTCTTCTCTTCTCGCTCTCTCTCCTCTCTCTCCGCCTTCTTCTCTCCTCTCTCTCTTCTCTCATCTCCATCTCTCCTCTCTCTCTCTCTTCTCTCCTCTCTCTCTCCTTCTCGTCTCTCTCTCCCCCTTTCCCTCTCTCTCTTCTCGCCTTCTTTCTCTCATTCTCTTATCTCTCGCCTTCTTTCTCTCTCTCGCTCTCTCCGCCTCTCTCTTCTTCTCTCTCGTCTCTCTCTCGCTCTTTCTCTCTCTTTCCCGCTCTTCCTCTTCTCTCCTTCTCTTTCTTTCTCTCTCTCTCTCTCTCTCTTTCGCCCCCCTCTCTTCTCCTCTCTTCTTCTCTTACTCTCCCCCTTCTCTCTTCTCCTTTTTCACCCTCTCCTCTCTCTCTTTTTCCTCTCTCTCCTTTTTCACCCTCTCTCTCTCTATTTCTCCTCTCTCCTCTTTCTCCTCGTCTCTCTCTTTCGCCCTCTCTCTCTCTCTCTCTCGCCCTTCTCTCTCTCTCTCTCTTTCGCCTCTCTCTCTCTCTCTCTCGCGCCTCTCTCTCTCTCTCTCTCTCTCCTCTCTCTCTCTCTCTTCCTCTCTCTCTGCCTCTCTCTCTCTCTTACTCTCGCTTCTCTCTCTCTCTTCTCTCGCCTTCTCTCTCTCTCTCTCGCTCTCGCCCTTCTCTCTCTTCTCTCATCTCTCTCGCCCTTCTCTCTCTCTCTCTCTCTCTCGCCTTCTCTCTCTCTTCTCTCTCTCTCGCCTTCTCTCTCTCTCCTCTCTCGCACGCTCTCTTCTCTTCTCTCTCTCCTCTTCTCTCTCTCTCTCTCTCTCTCTCTCCCTCTCTCTCTCTCTCTCTTCGCCTTCTCTCTCTCTCTCTCTCTCTCGCTCTCTCTCTCCCTCTCTCTCTCATCTTCTCTCTCTCTCTTCGCCTCCCCTCACTCTCTCTCGCCCTCCCCTCACTCTCTCTCGCCTCTCTCCCTCACTCTCTCTCATCGGCCCTCTCCTCTCTCTCTTCTCTCTCTCGCACTCCCTCACTCTCTCTCTCTCTCTCTCTCCCCTCCCTCACCTCTCTCTCGCTCCCTTCATCTCTCTCTCTCTCGCCTCTCGCCCTCCCTCTCTCTCTCTCTCTCTCGCCCCTCCCTCACTCTCTCTCTCCTCCCTCTTCTCTCTCTCACTCTCTCTCTCGCCCCCCTCTCTCTCTCTCTCCTTCTATCTTTCTTGGCACCGAACATCCCCGCCGTAGGCCTATAAGACTACATGTGGGAAATTTACACGTTCTCTACATCCGCTCCCGACCTGCTTACATCACACCGGGGGGGGGGGGCAGGGAGCAGGATGGGGAGAAGCAGGGAGCAGAGATAGGGAGAGGAGGGCAAGGGAGAAAGAGAGGGAGAGAAAAGAGATAAGAGAGAGATGAAAGAACGAAGAGACGGAGAAGAGAAATAGATTGGAAAGAGAAGACAGATAGATAGAGAAGACGAACTGACAAAAGAGGAGAGAGGGGGAAAAGGAGAGAGAGGAGAAAGAGAAGAGAGAAGGAGAGAGAGGGAGAAAGGGGAGAGAGGAAGAGATACAAACAGAATGAGACTGACAAACAGGCATTGAGAAAGAGACAGCGAGAGGGGAGGGGGGTAAACCTCTCTGATATGGCCTCAGCGCCTCCCATGAGCCACACACAAACAAACACACGCACGCACACACATACACGCTGATATCAACGCCTTTGTAAGTTATTAATAGCCTCCATTCTTAATCCGTCTCTCACCACAGCACTTGTACAGGGCGCGCAGCTGTTCTTGTACGAGTGAGCGAAGAAGTGTCACGTCTTTGGCTACGAAACGTGTTATGTTCGTCCACGGAGAGGGCGTCGTAATGAAATGCTACACTCGGGCTATAATGAAAGAAACGAAGATATCTGAAACGCGATATTCAAACTTGGAGGTGGTTGTTTACCTAACTTTTTGTCGGCGTATCTTCACGTGTACGAGTTGCGGATGGTCATGTCATCTAAAATACTGATACAAATGTTCCCTTGGTCGTTGAGGTACAAAAATAGATCGCGTTTTGGAGCTTAACTAGACCTTCCCTTGGCCGAGACACGTGTCCCCGCGGCGGGCGCGGACCGAGCCCACGGCCCCCCAAGGACCGACTCAAGCCAAGTGCGAGAGATTCGCCTCCGAGGGCGAGCGAGCGAGCGGTCGGCCCGCCCGCCCGGCCTTGCCCTTGCTCAGCTGACAACTCCACGTGGGAAACTCACCTCAATCTGTGGGCGCTGCGGCGGTCGTTGTGCACGAGCGTAAGGTGTGAGGGCGGCCCTTGGTGCACCCAGCCGCCCACATGCCGAGCACGCCCTTTCCCGGCGTGAGGGCGCAGGTCGCGCGTGCACAGCCACAGTTCCATCTTGCCTGTGAGGGGAATGTTCTCCGTGAAGGGCGCCGGAACGACGAAGGTGGCGTGGGTGTAGGAGAGGCTGTCAGGAACGAGGGTTAAAGGGGGCGTGATGAGGCTCCGGCAGGGCGCCCCCTCCGCCCCCCGCGCCGCCGTCAGCCCTGCCTCCAGCCCCCGCGACAGCCCCGAGCCCCACACCTCGAGCTCGGTCTCCTCGCCGGCCACCAGGACATCTCTTCCGTGTTGCCAGTAGTACTTGCCTCCCGACGTAAATATCGTTTCGACTTGGGCTAGTGCGCGGCGCCCCCCGAACACCTCGCGTCCCACTAACACCAGAATGCACAGTATCAGCTCTTTGTACGTCCACACTCCACCAGAAGCCATGTTGATCTGCCAAGCGGGAGCGAGGACGGCGCGGCATCACTGGCCACTCACATGCACGGGATCAATAAAACGTTATTCCGCCCCATCCACCTTCGCGATTGCCCTTGCCACCGATCGCCACTTATCTCTCGCATATTCCTGAAGAGGGCTAGTTACTCTCCCGGTTCGTAACCACCGGAAACTGGGCGAGGGCCGATCGCGAACTTAAAACCTGACCAAATTGCCGGTTTGTTTACATCGAGAGCCCGTTTTCTGTGGTGACGCAATAGCAATGGTGGAAATATACCGGTAACCTCTGTGCATTTTAATCGATAGATTACACTCTAAATTCTCTGTCCATAAGCCTCCACACGGACTTTCGACCACATTTCGCAACTACCTGTGGGAAAAACAACTGACGTAACACCATAATTAAGTAAATTACGAACGTGTTTGTATTTCTTTATCATTTATTTGAGACCCCCCTCGCACCGAGAAGACCCTGCGACTCTAAGTGTTACAACCAGCGTGAATGATCCCGCGTTTACAACACTTGCTCAATTGATTTCATAATACAATACTTGATAAGCAGATATTAACGGCTGTTTCAGGAGATTATACCGCGCTGTCAGATTTAGTGAAGGATGATCCACATACGCCAGCGCGAAGAAGTTTTGGTGATATACAATTAATGGATGGTATTTATTACTTCCATGGCTTTATAAACAATTATTGGAATAATATTGTTAATATTATCTATATTAAATCATTATCCTTAACATTGTTACTGATAGTATTCATTATCATTTCTTTTTCACCATCATTATCGTCAATTGTCAGTGATATAATAATGATAATAATACTGAAAATTATAGTGATGATAAAATATTGATCGTGATGGTTATAATAACAATAATAATGACGGTAATAATGATAATATTAATAATAATAATAATGATAATGATAATATCAATGGTGATAGTGATGATGATAACGATAATACTAGTAATAGTAAAGATAGTGATAATGATGAAAATTATAATGATAATATTAATAACAATAATAATGATAATCATAATAATAACAGTGATAGTAAAAAACAACAACAGACAACAGCAATAATGATGATGATAATAATAATAATAATATTGATAATAATAGAAATAACGATGATAATAATGACGATAATAATAGTGATGATAATAACATTCATAATAATGACCAATAGTAGAATAATGATGGTAATAATGATGATAATGATGATGATGATAATGATAGAAATGATAATGATAATGGAAACATGTTATTACCAATGTTATTATTATCATTATCATTATCATTGTGTTGTTGTTATTATTATCATTATCATTACTGCTACCATCATTATTTCCATTATTATCATTATCTTTACTATTATTGTTGCTTTTATAATCAGCATTATCATTACTATCATCCTCACTATTATTTCATCATCGTTATTATTAATATTGCTGTTGTTGTTATTGTTATCATTATTATCATTATTATTATTATTGTCATTATTATTGTTATTATTCTTACTATTGTTGTTGTTGTTATTATTTATTATTATAATTATTATTATTACTATTGTTGTTGTTATTATTATTATTATTATTATTATTATTATTATTATTATTATTATTATTATTATTATTATTATTATTATTATTATTATTATTATCACTATTATTATCATTGTTATTATCATTATTATTATTATTGTTATTATTATTATTATTATATTTATTATCATTGTTGTTATATC
>NW_020871673.1:76282-78782 GCF_003789085.1 Penaeus vannamei | reverse complement strand
GAGATATGGAGGGAAGAAAGGAGGAAGGGAAGGGCAGGAATGATGGAGGGGGAGAGGGAAGGAGGGAAGGGCAGTAGGAGGAGGAGGAAGGAAGGGAGGGAAGAGGAAAGGTGAAAAGTGAATAGGGGAAGGAAGAGAAGTTTAAAAAATGAGAGTGTAAAGAAATGGAAGACGAAATGGGGTAGAAACGCAGAAGAGAGAAAAGAGAGAGTCCTTATTATCAGTGTAAAATATTCTTACATTTAGAGATGATAGAGAGAGACCAAGCAACCATGGCGGTTTATCTCTTAAGAATTAGAGACAGAAAACAAGGCTTTTAAAAAATCACGTCCCAACAGATGCAGAAAAAAAAACGAAAATAAAATAATTTGATGGCGACCTGATGATACAAAACACAAAATTTAAAACCAAAATAACATTCATGTATATACAAAAAAAAGAGGGATAAAAATATCCAGTCAGCGATATGGAAATAACGAGCAATCAACATCTCACAAAGGCTGCCACGACCTCCGAAGAATTGAAACAAGAACAGAAACTGAACAAAACACTGAACAGAAGAGTGAACGGTTCTTTCAAACAAAGAAATGATGAGAGAGAGAGAGGGAGGGAGGGGAAGAGATTGAGAGAGAGAAAGAGGAAAAAAGAGAGAGAGGAGAGAGGGAGAGATTGAGAGAGAAAGAGAAAAAAAAGGAGAGAGAGGAGAGAGGGAGAGATTGAGAGAGATGGAGAGATTGAGAAAGACGGCAATGAAGAGATTGAGAGAGAAAATAAGAGAGAAAAACAAAAGAGAGAGAAAAAATGGATCCAGAGCTAACAAAACTTCAGACAACACTAATATCTCTTTTAAAAAGACAGTGACATGACTCACAACACCTCCTAAAGACTGCCGCCACACCTCACTGAGCCACACCAGAGAGGCGAGGCTGCAAGGGAAACAAGAGGAATCTAAACACACAAAAATTCATTGATGTTTCGACCCCGCACTACTGTCGATCACGCAGAAACCTTGCAAAACGGGAAGTCGCACATGAATTCGCAACGAGCGAGGGAGAGATGCAACAACCAGGAGATGATACAGGAAAAAATTTACGTCAGATGATTTTTTTTTTTTTTTTTTTTTGAAGTGACGCAAGGAATTCGGAGATTCTGAACATGGAACTAGACGATTTTCGAAGAAGCGAAGGGGAAAATGGAGAAGAGGAGGAAGGAT
Source organism: Penaeus vannamei (assembly GCF_003789085.1). NCBI lineage: Eukaryota > Metazoa > Arthropoda > Malacostraca > Decapoda > Penaeidae > Penaeus > Penaeus vannamei. Next base: position 77,569 of record NW_020871673.1, on the reverse strand, counting down.
AAAAGAGAGAAAGAAAGACAAATGTATCGAACGAACGAGTATTTCCAAGGAAAGCCTTACTCCTCCTCCTCTTCCTATTCCTCTTTCCCCTTCTCTTCCTCTTCCTCCTCCATCTCCTCTTCCTCCATCACTTTCCCTCTTCCTTCTCCTCCACTTATCCTCCTTCTACTCTTCCTCCTCCCCTTTCTATTCTGCCACCACTTCCTCCTTCTCTTCCTCATCTTTCTCCTACTCCACGACCACCTCCTCCCCCTCGCCATCCTCTCCCTCCTCCTCCTCCTCCTCCTCATCATCATCATCCACCTAGCCCGCCTCCTCCAGCATCACAACCACCTCTTCATCCTTCTCCACCTCCTCCTTTTTTTCCTTCTTCTCCTCCTCCTCCATCTCCGCCAGCTCCTATTCTTCGTTATCCTCTCCTATTTCCAAGGAAGCTCTTTACTCCTCTCTTCTCTTCTTGTTTCCTATTTCTCCTTCTCTTCTTCTTCCTCCATCACTTTCCCCTCTCTCCTCCTCTTTTATCCTCCTTCTACTCTCCTTTCTCTCCTCCTCCTCCTTCCCTTCCTCTTCTGCTACCACCTTCCTCCTCCTTCTCTTCCTAATCTCTCCTACTCCTCCACGAACCTACCTCCTCCCCCTCGCCATCCTTCCTCCTCCCTCCTCCATCATCATCATCATCATCATCATCCACCTAGCCCGCCTCCTCCAGCATCGCAGCCACCTCATCAGCCTTCTCCTCCTCCACCATCACCACCACCACCACCACCTCCTCCTCCTCCTCCTTTTCTCCTCCTCCTCTCTTCGCCATCCTCTCCTCCTCCTCTCCTCCCTCCATATCCTCCACACCCACGAGCACACCACCTCCTCCTCCTCCTCCTTTTCTTTCTCCTCGTCCTCCTCCTCTTCCCATATCCTCCACCACCAGCACCACCACCCCTCCTCCTCCTCCTCCTCCCTTCCTCCTCCTCCCTCCTCTCTTCCCCATATCCTCTCCACCACCATCCTCCTTCCCACCTCCTCCTCCTCCTCCTCCTCTTCTTCCTCCTCCACCTACCTCTCCTCACACTAACCTCTTCCCATCCCCCCACCACCTCCTCCTCCTCCTCCTCCTTTTCTCCTCCCACACACCTCCTCTCCTCCCCATCCACCACCCACCACCTCCTCCCTCCCCCACCATCCTCCTCACCTCCCTCCTCCTTTTTCCTTCCACCACCACTTAACCTCCCCCTCCCTCCCCTCCACCTCTCTCCTTTTTCTCCTCCACCACTACTCCTCTTTCCCCCATCC
>NW_020871673.1:70531-74949 GCF_003789085.1 Penaeus vannamei | reverse complement strand
GGAGAAAGAAATAGAATAAAAAAAAAAAGTTTAAAGGACGAGAGAAGTAAAGGAGAAGCATAGTAAGTGGAAAGGGGAGCAATTAAGAGTAATAGAAAATAGAGAGAGATGGAAAGTAGGGGAGGGAGGTAAAGGGAATGAGAAGAGAATAAGAAAAGGTAAAAATGAAGCAAGAGAAGAAAGGAGACAAGAAAAGAGGAAGGATAATATAAAGGAGAAGGAAGAAAGAAAAGATAAAGAATGAGAAGGGGGAAAGGTTGAACGTAGAAAAGATGAAAGGAATTAGGAAGAAAAGAAACGGTGGATAGGGAGACAAAAAGGGGACTAAGATAGTGAAGGAGAGGATAGATGAATGGGCGAGATAGAGAAGGAGAAGGAGAAGGATGGTGTTGGAGAGATAGATGGGAGGAGGGAGGTGGGGGAGGAGGAGGGGAGGGGGGAGGTGCCAAGTGGGAATGATATACTTGGATAATGTCCTTGGAGTGGGTGCCAGATAGGAATTTAAGTGCTGGTTGTTAAGAAGGAGGAAGAGGGGAAAAGGTCATTTTAACAAGGGAGAAAGAAGAGAGAGAGAGAGAGAGAGAGAGAGAGAGAGAGAGAGAGAGAGAGAGAGAGAGAGAGAGAGAGAGAGAGAGAAAGAAGAGAAGAGAGAGAGAGAGAAGAGAGAGAGAGAGAGAGGAGGAGGGAGGAGAGATGAGAGATAGACAGAGAGAGGTGGGAACAGAGGGAGAAATATAGAAAATGTGAAATAGATAGATAGATAGAAAGGTAGATAGATAAATAGATAGAGAGAGATATAAAGATTTATGAATAGATATACAAACAGATAGATAGAGAGAGAGATAGAGAGAGAGACAGAGACAGAAACAAAGAAATAAAGAAAGAGAAAAGGAAAAGAATAGAAAAGAATGCAAAACAAGAAATCCAACAAAAGAACTGGTAATAAGATTAAAGAAAAAAAAACAAATAGAGAGATACAATATAACCCCCCCCAAAAAAAAAAAAAAAATAATAATAATAATAATAATAAGTATAGATAAATAAATAAATAAAAAGATAAATAAAAACATTCAGAAAACCCATTAGACAAGACAAGACGACAGCAGGACTCACCAGCAGGGCATCCCCCAGCAGCGAGAGGACGAGAGCCTGGAACACCACCGCATCCTCGCCGCCTCCTCCTCCTCCTAATCCTCCTAATCCTCCTCCTCCTCTCCTCCCCCTCTCCTCTCCTCCCCCTCCTCCTCCTCCTCCCCCTCCTCTCAGCATGTCAATCAAAATGACGACAGGGAGACACTTGAAGAACATCGCCTTGAGGGAAGACAGCTCCGACGGGACGAACCACACGAAGGAGGCGCCGACGGAGGCCAGGAAGACGAGCGTGTGGTGGTGAGGAGGCCCCACCCACGTGGGCGTGGCTCGGGGGCTCATGCTGCTGGGCTGGAGGGTGGGCTGGAGGGCTGTGGGCTGAACGAAGTGAATGTAGTTAGTTGATGAATTATGTATGGATAGATGGATGGGAGAGAGAGAGAGAGAGAGAGAGAGAGAGAGAGAGAGAGAGAGAGAAGAGAGAGAGAGAGAGAGAGAGAGAGAGAGAGAGAGAGAGAGAGAGAGAGAAGAAGAGGGAGAGAGAGAAAGAGAGAGAGTAAGTAAGAGGGAGAGAGAGGGAGAAAGAGAAAGAGAGAGTAAGAGGGAGAGAGATAAAGAGAGAGAGAGAAGAGGAGAGAGAGATAGAGGGAGTAAGAAGAGGGAAAGAAAGAAGAGAGTAAGTAAGAAGGAGAGAGAGGGAGAAAGAGAGAGAAGTAAGAGGGAGAGATAAGAGAGAGAGAGAGTAAGAGGTAGAGGAGAGAGAGGAGAGAGAAAGAGAGAGAGTAAAAGAAAGATAAAGAGAGAGAGAAAGTAAGAGGGAAAGAGAGAAAGAGAGGGAGTAAGTACGAGGGAGAGAGAGAGAGAAAGTAAGAGGGAAAGAGAGAAAGAGAGAGAGTAAGTAAGAAAGAGAGAAAGAGAGAGAGTAAGTAAGAGAGAGAGAGAGAGAGAGAGAGAGAGAGAGAGAGAGAGAGAGAGAGAGAGAGAAGAGAGAGAGAGAGAGAGAGAGAGAGAGAGAGAGAGAGAGAGGAGAGTGAGAGAGAGAGGATAATAGGAGAGCGGAAAATATTGTATATGCATGTATAAACGAGATCCATGAAAGATAAATAAACACACATACCTACACACATAAAAGAATATAAACTCGACTCCATTAATAACAAATCACTTTACGTCCTGTCCTCGGGCCCGGAGTATAACAAAGGCCCATATATGCATATAACGGCCCGTTATATTTCCCCATCCCGTGTGTCATATTCGCAATAATGCCTTGATTCATGCTTGACCAACCCGCTGCAAATCATCGTTGAGTATAGCTGATGCTGTAGAGTCTACAACGGCATTAATACTATCCTTTTTTGTTCAGGAGTGTCTGCAAATTATGTGTTTGTATGATAGGGGTATTTCGCCTGCTGATATTAACCAGTGGATGGGCTGACTGTCTACGCATGCGCACGTGTACATATGCTTCGACTTCTGTCTATTTATTTATCTTTCTCTGTCTCTTCCTCTCTATCTCTCTCTCTGTCGTTCTCTCTCTCTCTCTCTCTCTCTCCTCTCTCCTCTCCTCTCTCTCTCTCTCTCTCTCTCTCTCTCTCTCTCTCTCTCTCTCTCTCTCTCTCTCTCTCTCTCTCTCTCTCTCGTTCACACATACACAAACGCACACACACACGATTCAGTGCAACAATAACATCAACAGCAGAAGCGGTACTAATGACGATGAACAATAATAACCTACAAAGACAATAATGATAGTGACAATAGCTGACAGCATCCGTAAAACCTCGAACACTCAGGACCATTACCGATATAAAATCCATTGACAAAAGCAAATAAATACCCGAAAAATAAACAGACTAGTTCCCCCTCGAAAAGCGTCACGCCACATATCTTATCGCCACGTTACCATAAAGGTCATTTTTACGACATTGTTCCCTGACCATTCGCCCTTATGGAATAGGTATCATGAGTTACTCGTATGCGTTTTTTGTGACTGTCATGAACCCGGTCCGTTTTCTTTGCGCGAATAGCTGTTAATACTGGACTTTATCATTTATATGGTAGTTTATAGGTATATGATTCCGCTATTATATTCCGGTAAACAGATTTAACTACCGGAATCATTGCAGTTATGTTGGTTATTTGTGCTGTATACGTTCCTACTGTACTCTCCCCTTACGAAAACAAAAACAGAGTGTATGTACTATTTCTTTGTTCGTTGAGACGTTGCTGGCATACGAAATCTTTCATTAAATACAACAAAATAATACATATACATATATATCTCTTTGTTCAGAAACGTAGCTATTACACATAATCATAAAATATAACTAAATAGATCTATATTTTCAACACCAATATTAACCCATGCAATATCCTTTTCATAACACCTTGCCTTAAGTATATCAACATCATTTCTAAAAAAAAAAAAAACTCACCGTATTGACGTAGAATAAGCACAAAACACTATAGTATATTTACAAAAAAAACACACACACACAAACACAATTTCAAACTGGGACTAAAATCGCCTTCATGGAACACACAACATCAAGACTCATGATACAGGTAGTGTAAAAGAACACATGCTGAGTTGTGTAGGTATAGTGGAGATAGCGGATGCGTCTTATCTCTGTACTAAGGATACAGTGATAATGGTGTGTTGCCATGTCGGTATTATCTTCATGTATTTCTTGGACGATGGGTGAATGTCATGTACTCATTATCACTCATAATTGATTTATTATTGTTATTGTTATTATTATTATTACTGTTGTTATTATCATTATCATTTATTTTATTTATTTTATATACCTTTTTTCTCTTTACTTTGCTTTTTTTTTTTTCTCTCTTCTCTCTTCTCTCTCTCTCTCTCTCTCTCTCTCTCTCTCGCTCTCTCTCTCTCTCTCTCTCTCTCTCTCTCTCTCTCTCTCTCTCTCTCTCTCTCTCTCTCTCTCTCTCTCTCTCTTTACCTCTCTCTCCCTCTCTCCTCTCTCTCTCTCTCTCTCTCTCTCTCTCCTCTCTCTCTCTCTCTCTCTCTCTTCTCTCCTCTTCTCTCTCTCTCTCTCTCTCTCTCTCTCTCTCTCTCTCCTTCCCTCCTTCTCTCTTCTCCCTCCTTCTCTCTCTCCCTCCTTCTCTCTCTCCCTCCCTCTCCCTGCTTCCCTCCCGCCCTCCTGCCTTCCCTCCCTCCTTCTCCCTCCTTCTCCTTCCTTCCCACCTCCCTCTCCCTCCCTCCTTACCTCCCTCCCTCTCCCTCTCTCTCCCTCTCTCTCTCATTTCATTTACTAATGGCACGTACATTTTCCATTCGAATTTTATCACAAAGAATCTAA
>NW_020871673.1:55531-60531 GCF_003789085.1 Penaeus vannamei | reverse complement strand
TGTGTGTGTTGTGTGTGTGTGTGTGTGTTGTGTGTGTGTGTGTGTGTGTGTGTGTGTGTGTGTGTGTGTGTGTGTGTGTGTGTGTGTGTGTGTGTGTGTGTGTATATATATATATATATATATATATATATATATATATATATATATATATATACATACATACATATAATTATCAAGAGATAGAGAGTCAAGAGAGAGAGAAGAAAGAGAGAGAGAGAGAGAGAAGAAGAGGAGAAAGAGAGAGAGAGACAGAGACAGACAGACAGATAGACAGGGGAGCAGATATATACTATATACAGAAAGCCAGACAGACAGATAGACAGGGGAGCAGATATATACTATATACAGAAAGCCAGACAGACAGAAAAGACATGATGTAGACAAACACAGACAGAAAGAAAGATAGATACTGAATATGTGCATTCATTTCGTATATTAAACTTTGCATAGAAACGGAATCTTTTTCTTTTTAGCAATACACCAAGGCCAATTTGCACAGTAAAATTGCAAAGTCAGATGAAAAGTGGCACATAAGTTACTACAAATTAACCAAGGCAGATCTAGCGCTCCAGTGCACAAACAAATGACGTTCTCTGAAGCTTAAAAAAAAGTGAAGACGAGGGAAAAAATTAATGCAACTTTTCTTGCGGAAAAGGCAACCTCATATTTTTTTTTTCTTTATTCTCGGTAAAAGTTTCAAAGGCTTTATCTAATAACAACGATCGAGATGAAAAATTGCATACCCCCCCTCTCTCCCCTCCCTCCATTCATCCCCCCTCCTGGTGTTCCCCTTCCCTCCTCTCTCCCTTTTTATCCCCCCTCTCCTTTCTCTTCTTCGTTCTGAAACCCTCTAATCACTCCCTCCCTTTAGCCCCTCCCTCCCTCCCTTCCTTGCCCTCCCTCCCCTCCTTTATCTTCCCCCTCCCTTCCTCACCTCCTTCCTTCTCTCCACTTTTATCTCCCCCTCCTCCCCCCTCCTCCCTCCCCTCCTCTCACCTACTTTATTCCCTCTTCCCTCCCTCACTTCTTACCTTCTGTTCCCCTTTATCCCCTTCCCCTCCCCACCTTTATCCCACCCTCCCTTCCTCACCTTCCCATCCTCTCTTCTCCCTTTTCCCCTTTCCTTTCTCCCTTCCCCTCCCAACTCTCTCTTCCTCCCTCCTACCTTCTCTCTCCACTCTCCTCCTTTAACCCACCCTCTTTCCCTCCCTTACTTCCTTACCTCCCCTCCCTTCCTTCCTTCCTTCCCTCCCCTCCCCTCCCCCCTTCCTCCCCTCCCCCTATATCCCTCCCGCACAACACGGGCAAAACTCTACGGACAGAAACCCCCTAATTGGCACAGCAAGCGACGCCCCTCGTTATCTTTCAATTTGGCATCGTTACGTCCGGGAATGTGGTCGTCTGTAACTAATTACGGTAGTTAAGGGAGAGAAATAGTCGTAATGAATGGATCGGTTGTACGACGGTGGTTTGTAGTCGTAGTAGTTGTAGTTATGGGCGGGGAGGAGGAGGGGGGGGGGAGGGTAGTAGCGGGTATGGTGTCGAAAGCTTGATCGATGGTGTGACGTGACGTGATGGTGTAAGACAGGATCTAGGTTTGATTATTTTGTATTCATTATTTTTTTATGGCGATTTTTTTTTTTTTTTTTTTTTTTTTTTTTTTTTTTTTTACATGGGGGGTGGCTTACGGGTTATTTCATTCTTCCTCTTTTCTTTTACTATCTCTTCTCTCATCCGTCTCTTTCTTTATCTGTCTCTCTATCTATTTGTCTATCTCGCTTATTCTTTCTCCACTATTCCCTCTGCCATTTACTTCCACGCTACATCTCTCTCCTTTCCCCATTTCCCTCTTCTCTATCTTCCTTCCTTTCTTCCTCACTCCTCTTTTTCAAACAATCTTCTCTCTATAAAGATATCTCTACGTGGCTAAAATAATCAAAACAGTTACACGAAAGAAATACGAATATCATACATCACACGTAAAAAAAATAAATAAATAAAAATAAAAAATAAATAAAAAAAAGTAAGCCAACGGAAAAAAATGACTAATTACCAACCCCCTCTTTCAAAATCAAACGAGATATTTATTCCCAAGCCTTTAGAAATATTCCCAACAATGATGAGAATCTGTGTTATGTCATTAAGTCGAGAAGGTCGGGAACACGAACAAGAGAATTTCCTGTTTGGAAGAAATTGGCTTCAGCTATTCATCACGGACTCAATGTTATGTCATCATCATCGGAGGCAAAAAATCACTTCATGGAATTTAGTTGATTGCATTCCTCAAATCACTGCTATATGTCGCGCTTTTGTGTTTGTGCATATGTATAATTTCAGTATATATACAAAGCTCTGTAATCTCAAACACAGAATCACACACACACACACACACACACACACACACACATATGTATGTGTGTTCGTGTGTGTGTGGGAATACACACACACACACACACACACACACACACACACACACACACACACACACACACACACACACACACACACACACACACACACACACACACACACATATATATATACATATATATATATATATATATATATATATATATATATATATATATATATATATATGCACACAAACACACATTCTGCGTTTAAGCACGCACACACACATGCATTGAGTTGCACACCTTTACGGATTCACAGATGCCTGTACGTACGTTTGTCTGTTCCACCGAGATGAGATATGAGGTTGCGCCACGCACTGGCTGGCTCTGCAGATATGATATGAAGTTTATCTGTAAAACCATGTGTGGGAAACTGCTATCTAATCTTCTCATTGCTGAAGACACCAATAACGAAGAGAAATATAATAATCTTGAAAAAATACTTGAATTCCTTCCAACAGGGTATGCACTTCGTGATATGAATACACACACACATACACATATATGTATGTATGTATATATATATACACATATGTATATATTATACACACATACATGTGTGTGTGTTGTGTGTGTGTGTGTGTGTGTGTGTGTGTGTGTGTGTGTGTGTGTGTGTGTGTGTGTGTGTGTGTGTATGCATGTGTGTGTTGTGTGTGTGTGTGTGTGTGTGTGTGTGTGTGTGTGTGTGTGTGTGTGTGTGTGTGTGTGTGTGTGTGTGTTGTGTGTGTGTGTGTGCTGTGTGTGTGTGTGTGCATGTGTGTGTGTGTGCATGTGTGTGTGTGTGTGTGTGTGCATGTGTGTGTGTGTGCATGTGTGTGTGTATGTGTGGTGTGTGTGCATGTGTTGTGTGTACGTGCATGTGTATGTGTGTGTGTGTGTTTCAGACTCAGATGATGATATCATGACTAGTCACGCTTTTGTTGCAACTGTATTGCTTCTGAAAGGATGATATTCTCCCAAAAAGCGATAAATTTCAGTGTGAGAATATGTTAGCAATGTTAAACACGAGGATTATATCTAAGGGAAAAAACACATCAGATTAAATCTCTTATATCAAGCCCTCCTTGAATCTATGATCAAAGTAAATACGCGTAGGATAATGGCGTCTGTTTCTGAAAGGTTTCCCTTTTCACGGGCAGATTAGGATTTAATCGCTTAAGTCCTTCAGAATCCCAGGTTCAGTGTCTTCATAAAGGATCTAACCGATTTATGTTTAGTAATATTTGCGTTTGAGTGTATGTCGACAGTAAAGAGAGGCCATTCGTATATTTTTTATTAGTCTGTTTGTTCGTGTCTGCAGACGCCCGGATCCCTTTTCAACAGAGGAGCAAGTATAAGGAATCGAAGACAGCATCCGGCCACAGAGGATCGGATCCACCATCGGCAGACCCATCTCCGTTCCTCTGTTTTGAACTGCCACTTACCTATAGAAGTAAGTCATGACGACACAGGAAAATAAATGTGCTAGTTCCCTATAGAAAGGGCATCGGGAACGCGCCTCCAAGTCCAGCCAACCCGCATTCCTCTCGCCACACTTGGCTTGGCGTTCGTGAGGCATAACTCCCAAATGGATTTGCACAGGCCGCCCGCGAAGCATATTTAGCAGATCGTTCTCGTTATTGGTTACGCTAATGGCTGTTAAAGGGTCACGAGACTAAGGGGTTTATGGCGCAACGAGACATGGACGCTTCGAGTTTTATGGCGCTCGCTGTCACGCCATTCTTCGAAAAGGAGGTTGTGTGTGTGTGTGTGTGTGTGTGTGTGTTGTGTGTGTTGTGTGTGTGTGTGTGTGTTGTGTGTGTGTGTGTGTGTGTGTGTGTGTGTGTGTGTGTGTGTGTGTGTGTGTGTGTGTGTGTGTATGTGCGTATGTGTGTGTGTGTACAGATATGTTGGATCATATCAATATGATTGACAGAAAATTGCAGGTAATAAATCAGATATATATAAACAATATTCTCACAATCATTATCATGTAGATATTTTTTCTACATTTTCACATGTGTTCCTATTGCATGAAGTTCCGTATGTTTATCGTCAAACACATCGATAAGTTTGATTGCAACAAAGTTTGCAGTCATGGTCCCTGAAATGATAGAATTGATTGATTTTTTTTTTCTGGGACGAGTTATATTGTTGTTATCTTTATCGTTGATATTATCTTGCTCCTTCTCGTATAGTTGTTTATCATTATCAATTGTTTATTCTTATTATGATTTATTGTTGTTGATGCCTCGTTTTGTTATCATCACCAATATCATTATATGTTTTCATTATCAACATTATCATCATTTATTATTATTACTATTGCTGTTGTTGTTATTACTATTATCATCATTACCTTTATGATATATTATCATCACTATCATTATCATATTACTATTCTCTTTATTAAACATCATCAGCATGACAATGATACTGATTCTTGAATGGATAAACACTCTAGTGTTGAAATAATGTTAGATTACCCACAATGCACAAACTAGTTTTATTGCAATAAATGAGAAAACAGTTTCGAAGTCAAACCGACGATAAAATCCATAAGCCGAGGTATTTCGAAACTTTCTCTGCCCTAATTCATTTCAATTC
>NW_020871673.1:42850-45991 GCF_003789085.1 Penaeus vannamei | reverse complement strand
TTTAAACATGTAACGGAAATATTTCAATCCTTACTTATATAAGGCTATTTTTAAACATGTGCTTCGTGTGTGATATACGTACATATTACCTCGTAAATTAAAACATATTGCCAGGGAGTCTCAATCGAAGCATATTTCGTGTGTAAAAGGACACAAAACACATTTTTTTTATATATATTTCACAAAATATTTTGTCATAAATCACGGTGATATAATTTTTTCCTGATATTGGTATAAAAGTGTTCCTGGAACATTCAATGTCATAATTAAATGCCGTATGTGCGATTGCAGGAAGCAGAAGTCCACATAGGTGTACCTGGGCGCACATTAGTGACGTACCTCCCCAGGTGCTGAGGGACTCACGCTTCGGCTGCAAGACAACGAGTCATAGTAGGCACTTAATACTCATTTGGTAGTTTCCTCATCCATGTACCTATACTATACGCTAGCTAACTCAATTTGACCCCTTGTCCCCCCCCTCATCTGTGACGGTCCCCTTAACCCATTGGCACCGGGTGTCACATACGTACATGCCATGGCTGTTGTGGACCAAACGCTGGGGGTATCATGCCACGCCCATTCCCGCGCTACTGGCTCGTCGGAAGGAGGTTGTTTTTCTCCACTAGTAGCGGCTTCATTTATATGGTAAAGATTTTAGGCAATGGCACCTAAAGTGAAGGTAAAACTTCAAAATTTTAATATTTTTATAAATCATAGCAAAATAAAAGCTTTTAGGTGCTATATGTCGCTCGCAAACTACCAATCGAGCCGGGCGCAAACAGGGGAAACTGCCAGTGCGCACCAACAAGCTGGTGCATACGTAAACTTAACTAAATTTTTACCCGTCACTGATGGGTTAAGGAAAACTGGCAAAAGAGCTATTATGAAACAATCAACAGGTAATACAGGTAGACATAGCTGTTGGAGGAGCAGCAGGAGATGAATCTGGGAAATGAGATAAAGGGATTGGGTAAGGTGATGAAGTATCAGGAATAGTGTCAGGACGGGAGGGATCCAGATAAGGATACTGTTGCAACAGAAGGGATTCTTGTGAGTATCCATGTAGGAGAGGTAAGAATGATAGGGAACAAAGAGGGAGTGGTGCTGATTGAGAAGGAAAAGATGGGGTGTGTTGGGGAAAGATGGGGGAAGAGGGGTAGGGAGAACTTGAGGGGGAGGAGGAAGGAGCATTCTCTTGGGTCATGTCTAGACATTTTGGATGTCTTGAAGAATTTCTGGAGAGGAGTTGGGTGGGGTGGGATATTGATAAAGCAAAAAATAGGTGGCAGTTGGAGCAGTACGAGGAGAAGAATCCAGGGGATGAGAAAGGGGGACTGGGGAAGGTGGTGAAGTATCAGGAAAAATGTCTGGAGGGGAGGGGTCTGAAGAAGGACACTGCTATGATATAGGGGGTTCACGTGAGTATTCAAATGGGAGCAATAGAGAGGGTGGGGTATGTTGGGAGGTGTAGGAGGAAGGGGGGTGGAGGGAACTTGAGGAGGAGGAGGATGGATATCTGCAAATATTTCAAATGTAGAAGGAGTAGGAACAGAGGGATTGGGGGGTTGCTGAGGGAGCACAGTGTTCCCTTGGGTCATCTTTAAGAAGTTTTGGATGTCTTCAAGTGTTTCTGGAAGGGAGTTGGGTGAAGAGGACTGAGATACAAAGGTTCGCTTATGAGGAGGAGATTTATATTTTTTTTAGACTTAGTTTCAATTCCATTTGTTACAATGGATATTCTTTGCTGTGACATACTGTCTGTTTTATTTTTCCTTCTAAGTCTCCCCCTGTGTGCAGGGAATGGCCGGGGTTACCATTCACTGGTACCGTGCAGGATCAAACACAGGTCAGCAAGATAGATATCTAAGGAACAGTAGAAGAGGAAGGTATAGGAGAGGATGTAGTAGGAGAGTGTGGAGTGGAACATACAGGTTGCCTGGTATGACAAATAAAGTGAGGAGGAGGGGTAGGTATTGGAGAAGTGGTAGAGATTGGAGTATCTGGATTTATAATGGAAAATCAATTCGACTGGTAGATAGGGTGAGTAGACATAGGGTGGTTTAGGGTAAAAGGGAGAGACACTGGGGGAAATGCAGAAATATCTTGTGAAGATGGTGGGGGAGCAGAGCGAAGAACTGTTGAAAGAGAAAACCTCGTCGTCATGCTTTCTGCCTGGCCTCACGTAGAGTGAGGCCTAGTTTAAATCTAAGGACTGCTACCTCACACTCAAACTTAAAGGCAAGGCAGCTCCAATAAAATACATTATGGGAGTCTCCATAAATGACACATGTACGTGACTGAGCAGGGCAACTTGAACAGTCATGACCAGGCTGGTCACGCATATAAAAGGCAGGAGGCTGTGGAGTGACAGTATTTGGCTGGGTGACCATAACCTCAACATTTCTGACATTGACGAAGAAGGAGTCGATATTCACACGGGACTTACACTGGCCTTTGGGAGGAATAGTGTAACACTGTTCTGACACTGCATTATATTTAGCAAGGCAGGTAAGTAGGTCATTTTCACAGTCTGACCAGTCCTTGCTGTAGATAGGACAGGCATTTGGGGGATAGAATCAGTTCCAGTACAAGTATAAAGAGAGGGGTGATATTTGGTAGGAATGGGTTTGCAAGTAAGGTCAGTTAGGGTAGATAGTGCACGAGATTGGGATTCAGATGTAACCATGACAAGGCATGAATGATCAGAGTGACTGCAAAAGGTAACCTTGCCTACTTGTTTCTGCAGACACTGTTGAAAGAGAAGGATATTCTCAGAATAGGGGGCTGTGGGAGGAATCACAAAGAATCGATCACATTTGGCTGGGCCAAAGAAAGTCCTCAGAAGGTTTGCAAAGGTATAGGTAGTAGAAGGATGAGAGAGAGAGAAAGATAAGTTTTTTGTGGGGTTGGAGGACAATAAGGATGAATAGCAGTAATAAGGGAAGAGGGGGGTAGACATTGAAGAAGACTGTGCAGTGGGAGATGGAGAGAAGAATGCTGAGAAAGAGGAAAGGGTGCTTTCTGGAGGTAATAACCTGGGTGGGTGTTTTGGAATGGTTAGAGTTGTCTGTAAGCATTGAAGAGGGGATATTAACCCACTAGCGCCAGTATATTTTGAAGTCGAAAGTAATAGTTTCCGGG
>NW_020871673.1:30350-37850 GCF_003789085.1 Penaeus vannamei | reverse complement strand
AGTCTTGTAGGCGTCAGAGTACTGTTTGCCTTAGGTATGAGTTTCTGAGTGCCTACAAGACCTTGGAAAGGAACTGTGTTGCCAGTAGATCAATTCGGGTGTCCAAGGACGGTAAATCAACCTCCATGAGGAGGTTGATGACCTTTGTCCATCTGGGAGTTCACAGAATGATCCTGGCAGCTTCATTTTGTATTGTTTCCATTTTTCTTTTAATGTTGTGCTGGAAGCAATGAGGGTGACAGAATCGTAGTCAATAATAGGACGGACAGCATGTACATACAATGATATTAGTACTTTGTGTCCTGCTCCTACTTTCATGACTGACAGTTTCCTTGGTTTGGTCGAGCAGGTATTGGATATCCTATTTGAAAGTGAGCGTGTGTCCTATCCATACACCAAGCTATAAGTCCTTCACCCATGCCAGATTCATACTCTGAACAGTGAGTTTTTTGTTTCTGACATTATTTCTCAGAGCCATAGCTTTTGATTTTGCTGCCGATATTTTTAGACCTGTCCTACAACACTCTTCAGACACAAGATTCAGACAACGCTGAGCTCTAGTTAGGCAGTGGTTGCCAGAGGCTATGATTACCAGGTCATCAGCATAAGAGATGTAGCATGGTTAAGTATGGGGATAGCCACACTCACACTACTACAGGAGCTGACGAGTAATCCTCAAACAGTGAATAAGATGTGGGTATGGGCATGGGGAAAAGCTGGCCTGACTACTACCTACGGGAGTGGGTAAACACAGCTGTTCATACAAACGGCTTTATTTACTGAGCCCTATGCTACTACAGCCTCGGCGATCACAGAAGACACGGGAAATCACTGGCAACAGAGTAACGTCGCCGTACATCATTAAATATCACAATGAGGCACAATACACGAAAAAATCAGTTAAAAGTCCTCCCCAGCCCACACTCACACCTCTTCACAGTCAAGGTTACCCGCCAACTGCCCTTTGTGGCGACTGCACTGAGCGTCACAGCAGGGGTTTGCCAAGTACCCAAATTGGAAGAAGTTTGAGTGTGGGTTAAACAACCTCCTATCGGACCCAAAACTTACTATATATTCTTCTGGAGGTGGGGTGTTTAGAAAATGGGCAAAGGCTTGCCAAAAGGGCGTCAGAAAAGGCATTAAAAATAAAAGTGAACACCCCAAGTGGGCAAGAAATTTAAAATCAATAAAAACGATAAAACTAAAAGATAATCAGAGCACAAGAAAACATAAAATAAAATACGAAAGTTACTAGTAAATAAAGCACAAGAACATAATTAAAAGCAACACATCACACAAAGCTCAGGAGCATAGGGCACACTATAGTTCGGATCAACTGTTCATAATTCGGTTTACAAAAGCACGTCACTCACACGCACAACACTCGGTCATCCTCCTCGAGGAAGTCCACTTCAGCGGCTGGAGTATAGGGTCGCATCTGGTTGGCATGGACTTTGACAGTACGGTGTGGGGGCCAAGGCCCAGGACTTCATAACTGACAGGGCCTAACCTCTTTTGTACATGGCAGGGACCAAGCCAGCGATCACCCAAAGGTCCATGGTTCCCTTGGATCTTTCGCAAGACCAGAGCACCTTCCTCGTAAGGGCCTGAGGTGCGAGCAGCCTGGTCATACTGGGCCTTGTTGGTCTGGGTCCACAGTCTGGCGGTTAGTCAGGCCTTTCCCAAAGAGCGCCATACAACCTGTCAGCAAGTACAACGGCTGGTCCCCCACGGCCCGGTGAATGGCTGAGTTCAGGGCAAGGCACACAGCAAGCAGATGAGTGGGCCACAGCGAAGGAGCCTGCCTAGCCAGCGCCGCCAATGCGTCCTTCACTGTACGGTTGGTGCGCTCCACCACCCCATTGAACAGGGGGTGATAAGTCACCGAAAATGAGTGCTGCGCTTGCAATGCCTCCAGAAGTGAGCACCACTCATGTGAGAACTCCAGGCTATTGTCTGTGTGGAGATGGTTGGGCAGCTCAAAGAGTGTCACGTAGTGGCCCACAAAAGCCTGCAGCACTCTGTTGGCACTCTTGTCACACATTGTAACCAGCTGTATAAACCGAGTATGATGATCCACAATGGACAGGGCATACTGGAACCCTGTCGCTGATCCCCACAGGTCCATAGGGTCGGCAGAGACCCACACCAGTGGAGCCTCTGGTAAAGGATGTCCTTCCATTGGAGCACGACCTGCCACTCCCTTGCGTTACTGACAAGCATGGCACCTAGCCACTTACTCCCTCGCCAGGCGGTGCATATTGGGGAAGTACAGGGCACCCTGCAGGTTCTGGAGCGTACGGTGGACCCCAGGATGGATAGCAGTCGGAGGGCACTGTGCGTGTCGCAGGGCCTGTGGCTGGAGATGGTTGGGGACGCAAACCTGCCTTACTACCCGGTCTGGAAAAGTCTGCAGGTAGTACAGAACACCCTCCTCCACCTCAAAACTGGAGAGTGCAGCAGGAGGTCTCTCTACAGGTACAGTCTGGCGACCCTCTAGCAAGCAAGTCCTCGCATGCCTGGTCTTGTAGTTGGTGCTCCGTCATCTGCTCAGCCGTCATCCTGGTGAGGTCCAGCGAGTCTGCAGCAACCTCCGCAGGTGGAGATGCATCACCTGCAGGTCGGGAAAGGACATCTGGAACGTGGTTGCTGGCCCTTATCTTGTACTTGAGCACAAAGTCGTAGCCCCCAAGCTTGTAGGCACCAACAATGAAGCCCAAGAGCTTCACCTGGTGCTTGGCAAGTTCACATTTCTCCAGGTTTAACTTCATCCCTGCATCGTTCTTAAGGGTTAGAGTCTCCTGTAGATGCTGCAGGTGTTCACTGAAGCTCGCTGATGTAACCAACACATCGTCCAGATATACAAGGGTGTGACATCCCAAAATGGAAGCCAAAACAACATTCATTGTCCTCTGGAATGTCGTTGGTGCAGTCAAGAGGCCAGATGGAAGCCTGCGAAACTGCAACAGTCGATGGCCATCACTGAAGGCAGTCTTTGGCCAATCGTCAGTGCGCACAGAGATGGCCCAGTAAGCTGACCGGCTGTCGAGAACAGTGAACCAGGTTCGCCCTGTCAGTCCAATATCTCGTCAATGCATGGAAAGGGGTAGATGTC
This sequence comes from Penaeus vannamei, assembly GCF_003789085.1. Lineage (NCBI taxonomy): Eukaryota > Metazoa > Arthropoda > Malacostraca > Decapoda > Penaeidae > Penaeus > Penaeus vannamei. The sequence continues at coordinate 34,735 of NW_020871673.1, read as the reverse complement.
CGGGGTCGTCACCTGATTCAGGCCCCGGTAGTCAACACTGAACCGGTGAGATCCATCCCTCTTCTTCACAAGTACCACCGGTGACAGCCAAGGACTGGAGGATGGTTCTATAACACCTTGGGCCAACATACAGTCACACTGTGCGTATCACTTCCTTCATCTTCTGTGGGAGCGTCCACTGTCGCACACAAACTGGGGTATTGGTTGTAGTGACAATACGATGCTGCACTCCCGGAACATGTTCTACTGCCAGCTTGTCTCCAGAGTTGGGAACCGGTCTAGCACTTCACACAACTGCCACTCCTGGTCTGCTGTCAGATGCCCGAGTGATGGGAAGGGGAGCACCAGCGGTCTCAGTGCCACCAGTACCTGAGTCTTCAGCAGCCTCCAACTCTTCACGCTGGCATGCCTCATCCAGAGCAGGTGTGTCCGGAAATACGAAGAAGTCCTTGTCCTCATATCCGAAGTCCAGAGATGCAGTATTGTGGTAATCATCGTTCTAGAACTCACCACAGTCCAAAAACTCGTCCTCCTTTGAGAACTTTTCTGACTCTAGGTCTGGAGTGGCCATGGCCATTAAGTGTTTTGCAGGAGGCTTGCTGTTAGGGATGTCAGAGGTCATCGTGGAGTCCGAGACTGTGTGTACCACCTCCTCTGGCTCCAGGAAAGAAGCGTACCCCAGCACAGTACCTAGGCGAACCTTCCGTGGCTTTGGGTGCGGGTTAACCTACACACTGGAACAGCGACCATGGACATTCACAAGGGTGTGGGGAACAGTGAGGTGATCTGTGCAGGTCTAAATAATGGCCAGGCACGTGTCATCAGGAGAGTTGCGGGTCACAGTAGCAGCCACAAACTTGCCAGATCTAGCTTCTACCACAGTCTCCTCAACTATGTGGACAGGCGAGACGGCTACCAGTGAAGGGGACTGCAACTGACTTTCAGGTGGGTGACACTCAGCTTCCGATGGATGGTTAAGGCAAGATCCACTTCAGCCACTGCAGGGGTAGGCTGGCCTGAAACGCCCTGTAATGCTCTTGAGCTGGCATGCAAGTGCACTCCTGGCAGGCGTGTGACAGCCTCCCTCTTCACCATTGTCACCTCTGACCCTGTGGCCAAAAAGCAGGAAAACGGCTTACCCTCCGCTTCAAGGACTATCTTGGGCCATCCAGTGAACCCAGTTCTTGGCTGGCTGTTCAGCTCCCGGTGCGCTAGCACAGCCGCACGCAAGCAGGGAGACTCCACCCGAGCGGTCTTGGCCAAAGGGACACATAGCTCCCCATCTCACCACAGTTGTAGCACCGACCTCTTCCTGCCCGGCAGTCGCTGGTGTGATGGCCCTCCATCCGATGGTAGTCACACCAGGGTCGCTGCCGACTTCCTATCCTGCGAGGAGACCATCTGTCGGGTGATGTTGCAGCAGGGGTTCGAGCTGGCTGTGAACCTGTGCCAGGAACAGCGGATGCAGGTGTCCCACCAACCAGCGCCGCTTGTGGTAGAACGACCCCGTAGAACTCCAGGCCAGGTGTGGTTGCATCGGGATACTGCAGTGAGGCACAATACACGAAAATATCACAGTTAAAAGTCCTCCCCAGCCCACGCTCACACCTCTTCACAGTGAAGGTTACCCGCTAACTGCCCTCTGTGGCGACTCCACTGAGCGTCACGGCAGAGGGCTGCCAAGTACCCAAATTGGAAGAAGTTTGAGTGTGGGTTAAACGAGCTCTTATCGGACTCAAAACTTACTATATATCCTTCTGGAGGTGGGGCATTTAGAAAATGGGCAAGGGCGTCAGAAAAGGCATTAAAAATAAAAGTAAACACCCCAAGTGGGTAACACGACCACCTGTTCGCATACACGAATCCATGAATCCAGGGCACTTTCATGTAAAAAAAATACTTAACTCTACAGAGATGATTTTGCATCCCTCTGGCAGGTGAATGTTGATTATGTTGGACATAAGGGTGTTGAAAAGGGCAGGACTGAGAACCCCACCCTGAGGTGTTCCATTCTCAAGTGGCATGTGCTGTGAGAGGTGGCCTTGAAATCTGACATTTGCTGGTCCATTTTAAAATAGTCAACTATCCAGGCTTCTGGAGCTAGAGACGAGTATAATGCAAGTGACTCTGAGTAACCATCATGGCACACAATCTAAGCATTCTGCAGTGGAATATCTATAGCTATAATAGAAAAAACTTTCTCCAGTCAGTAGTGCGAGCAAGGAGCATTGACGTCGTCATGCTCCAGAAGACACTGACTATGGGATCTGTTTGCTTCTCAGGCTACCACGTCTTCGCCACTCCACACCTGGATGGTGCTAGAGGCCTGATGACCCTGGTAAAAGAAGCAATCCTGTGCTCCTGAATAGCCAACCCGCCACACTGTGGAGATGGCGTTGAATCTCTTGCTGTTGAGATTCATCTGCCTGGGGGTCCTCCGAAAATATACAATGTATATAGCAAACCACTGTGTGAGAGCTTAGATTTAAACCAGGTCTGTGCTACTGTAGCACAAGACCGAGTGATCTTAGGAGGAGACGTCAATGCACATCTATCCGTGCTGAATCCCCGCAAAAGGCCGAACGCGGCAGACATCCATATAGCAGAGGTGCTTGACACATTCCCAGACATCGCTCTTCTCAACACCCAAGAACCAACACATGTGAAGGGAGAGAATTCGGTGGTGTGTCCATGATACGGTTACTAGTGATCACTACGGCATAGTCACCACACTAATGGATGCAGGTCCAGCCCAAAGACCACATCACATTCCCAAATGGAAAACTGACAAGGCCAACTGGTTTGCCTTCCAGGAAGGCTTGGCTCGATGTCTGAAAGACAATGAACCCAACAATAATGAAAATGTGGAAAGGAACTGTGCTGCCATTAGATCAATTCTAGTATCCATGGACAGTAAATCAGCTTCCATGAGGAGGTAGATGACCTTTGTCCACTTAGGTGCACCTAGAATTATCCTGGCTGCTTCGTTTTGTATTGTTTCCAGTTTTTCTTTTAATGTTGTGCTGGAAGCAATGAGGGCGACAGATGCATAGTCAATAATAGGACGGACAGCATGTACATACAATGATATTGGTACTTTGTGTCCTGCTCCTATGTGTCTCCCTGTCATGACTTTCATGACTGACAGTCTTTCCTTGGTTCTGTCAAGCAGGTATTGGATCTCCTTTTTGAAAGTGAGTGTGTGTCCTATCCATACACCAAGGTATAGATAATCCTTCACCCATTCCAGATCCATACCCTGTATAGTGAGTTTTTTGTTTCTGACATTGTTCTCATCATGCTTTGGATTTTGCTGCTGATATTTTTAGACCCGTCCTACAACACTCTTCAGACACCAGGTTCAGACAACTCTGAGCTCTAATAAGGCAGTGATTGCCAGAGGCAGGGCTGGACTAAGAACCCCTCCCTGAGGAGTTCCGTTTTCAAGTGGCATGTGCTGTGAGAGGTGGCCTTGAAATCTGACATTTGCTGATCTATTTTTAAAATAGTCAGCTATCCAGGCCAAGAGTCTGCCTTTGACTCCTTTGTGGATTAGGGTCTCTTGAATGGCAAGCGGACTTGCCAACTCAAAAGCCTTCTCCAGGTCAAGGAAGACAACCACGCTGGGCAAGGTGCAGATTGTGCTTAAGAGTGTGGAAATGCTATGAGCAGTGGTCTTACCCCTTGTGAACCCGTGCAGGTGTTCATGGGGGGGACCCGTTTTCCATCGGAGCCTTTGAGTACCATCTTCTTAGCTGTTTTACCCAGGCAGCTAAGAAGAGAGATGGGACGGTACTTGCCAGGCTCCTTTGGTTTTGGGATGGGAACTATTGTGGCTTGTTTCCAGCTCTGGGGCACCGTGGCTGTTTGCCAGGATTTGTTGATAACCTGCAAGAATGCAAGTTCTCCTGCAAGGCCTAGATGGGGTGAGAGATCCCATCAGATCCCGGTGCTGACCCAGAACTGGATTTGTATGATTTTCTTAGTTCCCTAGGAGAGAGCAAGGCATCCGTTTCATCAGCTTCGAGTGCCTTGTCTCTTATGAGAGCAAGTCTTTCTGGATTTTAGTTTTGTTGTTTTTCTCTCATCATTGGAGGCAGATTGAGAGATCCCATCAGATCCCGGTGCTGACCCAGAACTGGATTTGTATGATTTTCTTAGTTCCCTAGGAGAGAGCAAGGCATCCGTTTCATCAGCTTCGAGTGCCTTGTCTCTTATGAGAGCAAGTCTTTCTGGATTTAAGTTTTGTTGTTTTTCTCTCATCATTGGAGGCAGATTGTTGGTGCTGGTTCTGGCAGAGAACTCAAGCACCAATCTGTTAGCCTCTGATTGTGGGTCATGATGAGTGCATTTCGGGGCTTGGCGGCTTGTCGCTTGCCTGACCC
>NW_020871669.1:212500-215953 GCF_003789085.1 Penaeus vannamei | reverse complement strand
ACAGCTGTCCCTCTGCTCGTGGTCCCCCTCCGTCGTGGCTCCGTGCTGTCCTCTCACCCCCGTGCGAGTTTCATCCGAGCTTGAATATTAAGTCTTTGTTCGGTGATTTTTTTTTTTTCTTCTTCTTCTTCTTCACCCTCTCCCTCTCTTCGCGGGTGTGGGTGGGGGGTTGTTAAGTGGGGTATGTGTACGTACAGGGAACTACAGACTAATTTTTGTCTTTATTTGTCTGTTTGTTTATCTGTCTATCTGTATATTTTTGTCTTTGTATCCATTTTGTCGATCTTTCGCTCAGTCTTTTGTCTGTAAAGATGTAAATTTGAGTATAGTTGGATATAAAACAAATAATATATAATTATATATATATATATATATATATATATATATATATATATATATATATATATATATATATATATATATATATAATATTATATATTATATATATATATATATATATATATAATGTATATGTGTGTGTGTGTGTGTGTGTGTGTGTGTGTGTCTGTGTGTGTGTGTATGTATCAGTCTATCTACACATCTATCCATTTGTCTATCTATTTATCTTTCTGTCTACCTATCTATCTTGAATGTTTCATACGCGCATGCATATTTACATCCACATAAAAAACATCCACACACGTACACACACACACACAAACACACCACACACCACAAACAAACAAACACACGAACACAAACACACACACACCCACACACACACACACAAACACACAATAAACACACACACAACACACACGCCCCTTCCACACACACACACGCCCCTTCCCACACACACACACCCACAATAACACACACGCCCACATCGCAGCGCCCACACACGATCTCTCCGCCAACCGCCTACAAGGCCATATATGCAAATAAGATACTTGGTAGACAACTCTCCCCCTTCCAGATAATTTCTTAGGGTAATTAGGTGAGCTTAATTAGCACAGGTGCCCTCCAGGTGTAGTTAAAGCTAATGGAACCAACACAAAAAAAAAGGTTTTAGTACCAAGTTGTTGCCGAGGGAAATAGCAGGCTTAACGTCACACATGTAAACAGGGGGATTTTCTTGGAAAAGTTCTGTAAATATAAATCAGATTCGTCCAATTAATTGCAATTGAGAGCTTCGAAGTTCAGACAAGTAGATGTGTGTTTCGTGCAGAGGTTGCAGATGCAAGTATGAAATCTAAGCATATGATTATAATGCAGGGAACTTTTTTCTTTCTTTTTTTTCTTATTCTTTTCGTCTCCTCATCGTCTTTCTCTTTTGATTTTTCTCTTTGTTTTTCTTTTCTTTTCGTATTTCTTTTTTTTATTTGCTTTGTTATCTTTTTGTACTGTTATTTCAGTTATTTGTTTTGTTTATTATTTCTGAAAAAGTCTCTTGCATAATCGTATTCATTCTAATTTCTACATTTCCATTTTTTTTTTTTTTTTTTACTTTCACTTTCATTTTCTTTTTTTTTTCAATTTTAATCTTTTGTTTCGTTACTTTTTTTTATTTTCAGGTTTACTTCTTTTTTCTTCCGCTTCTTTTCTTTGTGTTCTCCTCCGTTTTCTTCTGCTTCTTCTTCTTCTCCCACGTCTTCTTTACTATCATCATCATCTTCATCTTCTTTTTCTCCTCTTATGTGTCCCCTTCGTCTTCATATTCTGCTACTTTTTCGTTCTTTCTTTGTAATTGTATTCACACGGTAATTGTATTTCCTCCTTCCTTACGAGTTTGTTTAAAGGAATTTGAGGCAAACAAATAATTTATTTGCAACAGTTTAGCAATAAGAAGTTAGTGTCCAAGATATCTGCAGTTTATGTTTCCCTTTTACTTCTACACACACACATACACATACGCACACACACACATGCATACGCGCACATGCACATACGCATACGCGCACACACACACCACACACCACACACACACACACACACACACACACACACACACACACACACACACACACACACACACACACACACACACACACACACACACACACACACACATACACACACACACACACACACACACAAACACCATCAATATGATTTTTGATGTTATTAATGTTACCTTTTTTATTACCATTATCAAATTTATTGCAATTACCATCATCATTATCATTATCACTACCATTATTATTATCATTATTGATATTGTTGTTGTTGTCCTGGTGTTCTCTTGTTATTTTTGTTGTAATTTATTTTTATCAAGATTGCTATCATCATTATCATTATCATTCTTATTAACTTTATCATCATCATTATCATTACGTTTTTGTTGTTGTTTTTATTATTTTAATAGGAGTAGTAGTAGTATTCATCATTCATTATCGTCATTATTACTGTTATTATTATTAGATCAATTTCATTGATAATAATATATTATCATTATCGTATTATCATTAAATTTAATATTAGTATTATCATATTTATAGTTACCATTATCGTTAATATCATTATTAACATATTGTTGTTTTTGTTATTCCTACTTTTATGATTATGATTTTATCATCATTTTTCATCATTACTAACATTGATACTATTACTTTTACTCTTCTCATCATCACCTTTGTAATTGTTGACGTTTTATTGTTTTATTGTTACTTTCATTTTCATCATCACCATTTCTATTGCTACTCCGACTATTTACACAATAATATTTTCACCACCACCACCGGCAGCGACATTTTTACAATAACTACTTTTAATATAACTCTTACTATTTTCATAGTTATCATCAAAGCTCTCATCAATATGTTTTTCTCTATCATCACCATCACCACCAAAATTATCATTATCATTGTGATTATCATTTAGTTATTGTTACTGTAAAATGATTATTATCTGTGATGAAATATCATGTTGAACCAAGAATGCAGAATGAAATTTCATGGCTAAATTATTTTCAAAAGTAAAAAATTCTAAAACACATTTTAAAAACATTCTAAAAATCCTAATAATCAAAACTTTTCATATTTTTAAGAACTAGTTTTTTTTTTTTTTTTTTTTTTTTTAGAAATCCAGCTATCACAATATTCCCTTTTCGTCTCTCTCTCTCTCTCTCTCTCTGTCTCTGTCTCCCTCTCTCTCTCTCTCTCCCTCTCCCAATATAACTCGAGAACACATCCCCGAAATCTAACACAAACCCTCTGTTCTCGCGCCTGCCTCTCCAACGCCCGAACCCAGAGTACAGCGACCAACTGCAGAAAGGGAGGGCCGTGCTAACAAACCCATGAATGATCCCCCGGCCCGAGGATTTTGGCCCCCGTAACTGTGCGTGGGATTAGATGAGATTGGCAGGCGTGATTCGATCAGAGAGGCAAGTGGATTAGGTATTGGCCTCGACTTTGCCCGCCAGCCAGCCAGCCAGCCAGCCAGTCAGCCTTTCCAGCCAGGCAGACAGTCAGCCAACCAGCAGAGCCTCCGAAGGTATTTTACAAGCGTGGCATA
>NW_020871669.1:190000-192500 GCF_003789085.1 Penaeus vannamei | reverse complement strand
TGTGTGTGTGTGGGGGGGGGGGGGTTAGGGAGTTCGGGAAAGGGTTAGATATGCTGCGTTCGGAACTGCTCGTCCAGACCAGTTGGACAAGATGTTTTGACCGTTCGGAACGTCTACTTTCTCGTCCTGGGCAAGGTGTCCATCTCGTCGATCTCTCCCTTGCGAACTTGGGCGAGCAGGACGAGATGACGTCACAATAGCTTTTGTATGTAAACATTGACAGTTGCATGCAACCACCATATATTTTATGGCCCTTTATTCCTTTATTATCAAAGGATATTTGTGTGTTGCAGGTAAATCAAATATACATCAAATAAAGACGCCAGTATGATCAAAGAGTGAATGCTTATTTTCGAGCCGGTTGCATTTGGGGCAGCGAGGGTCTTGGAGGTTCGAACGCGGCCCACTTGTCCTGCTCGTCCTGACAAGTTTTCTGGACGAGCAAGACTAGTAGGAGCTCCGAATGCAACAATGTATGTGGAGTGGTGGTGGTGGTGGGGGGGGGGGGGGTGAGGGTATTGAAAGGAAATTATAAGGGGGGTTTGTTATATATATCTGTATATATGTACATATATACACATATATATGTATATATATGCATATATATTTGCATATATAAACATATATGTTTATATATATATATATATATATATATATATATATAATATATATATATATATGTGTGTGTGTGTGTGTGTGTGTGTGTGTGTGTGTGTGTGTGTGTGTGTGTGTGTGTGTATATATGTGTATGTGTATGTGTATGTGTGTATGTATATATATATATATATATATATATATATATATATATATATATATATATATATATATATATATATATATATATATATATATATATATATATATATATATATATATATATATACATATATATATAGAGAGAGAGAAAAGAAGAAACCGAAGAGAAAGGGAGGAGAGCCAGAGAATGACGCAGGACGAAGAGAGAATAACTCACAGCCGAATGGCGACGTTAGTGGGGACTTGTGCGCAATATGAGAAAAAGTCAATACACCGTAAACCTAGAAGAAAAATGTTACATTAAGCAGCCTTTGCCTTCTTTTATAAATGGAACGGTATACAGTGCACTCTTAACTCTCTCCTGATGAAGAAAGTACTAATTTCGAGTATACAGATTTACGGAGATGTAAATCATATTTAAATAGATGAATAGATCAATAACATCTAGCATCTGTTCGGTATACAGAAATGCGAGGATATGAAAAAAATTGATTAATAATAGTCAGTCTTTATTTGATAAACAGATATATACAAAAAACATTATCTATTCGGGTATACAAATGTACGAGGATATGGAAAAAAATAAATAGATTAATAATAGTCTTTATTTGAGTAAACAGATATATATAAAAGCTATAAAAAGCGAATAAAAGTGAATAAAAGTTAGTAAATATACAAACAGTAAACTTACTTTAGGCTACATATATCATTAGCTACATAGGAAAATACAAGTACATATATAACATCGAATGCATGATTAATACAGGTAATTATTTCCATGAGACATTATATCTCCATATGAACACCTGTGCAAATACACATAAGCAAGACAGACGCTAATGCTTACACTAAATTAGAAACGCATATACACAGCCAGACAAGAGGAAGGGACATCCTAATGGCTGCAGACACACACCCAGTCTGGTAATGAAGTTTGAATAATACATGACAGAAACTCATCAATGTTCAGCGCGGGGCATTGCGTGTCCAATTAATAATCAGGTCCGGCTTCTTAACTTTCCCTAAACACGCTTAAACTTCCCAAGTGTGACATTATAACTTAAAACGTTGAATCGAAGAAATACTCGCAACTCCTACGAAATGGCTCTTGTCTCGCTTCTCTGTCGGGAACACGTGACTACTCAAGGAAAACGTTCGGAATGTCTTAAGATGCCATAACAGAGATATTTCTTCTTGTATTTGTTTTTTTTTTCTTTCTTTCTTTCTTTTTCTTTCTTTTCTTCTCCATCCATGGTTTATGTATTTGCTCTACGATATTTATGTATTTGCTCTACTATGTTTACGTATTTGCTCTGCTATGTTTATGTATTTGCTCTACTCTAACAAAAATGGTAATATTAATGATAAAGGTAATTTAAGAAATAAGTCTAGAATAGAGACAACAGCAATAATGAGGTTTACGATCGTGGTGATGGTAATGATAATGACCACAATACTTATATTATGCACGGTAGTAATATTTATTTAACATGTGTAATTTCTTTTACTTAAGAAAATATATGGATATCAGCAGCAATTCTAAATGATGAAACAATATGCAAAACCGCAAACAATTATTGTGAAAAAATATGTCTATACACTAAAATTTATTTAGTATTGATTTTTATAATAAGAATGAAGATCGTAGCCCTAAAATGTAGCGGAAAAAAACTAAATTGAGATTCTGGTATCATAAATATCAATTGTATGAAATATCGGTGCTATATACAAACGCACACCTAGG